>SJYX01008874.1:0-11512 GCA_006410675.1 Oreotragus oreotragus
GTGAGAATTTAAGTCTCAGTTTTGCCTCTTACCTGCTGGGTGACTTTGGAATTGCCATTTAACTCATCCAGGGGTCAGGTTTCTCATGTACAAAAGATTTCAAGAGTTGAATGAGATGTTGTGTATAGAAAATGTATCACACTGTCTGACAAGTTTTAAGTGCTCAATCACTTTTATATTATTTCTACTAATGTATTATTATCATCATTATCATTATTACCGCTCAACATCAGCCCATATTGATTCATGCTTTGATTTAATGATTTTATGATCTTGATTTGTTATTGGAGTTGGACAGAAAGCACATTTCACCTTCTGCCTAACAATGAATGCTTCGTATATTCTGTTAACTCTTTACACTGTTGCTGAGGGCTAAGTTCATCTGTCAATTCTGTTGTTAAAGGAAACATCGATTAGAATTGAGCCTGAGCCTGCCTGTTCTAGAATATTGTTTTTTAAATTTTTCCTTGTCAGAGAGTGATGGTTTCTATAGTGAAGTCTACTTTTGTTTGGTTCAGTTAGCAATGTAAAGGCCCTAAGGGCATACATTGTATCTGCAATATCCCCTGCTATTTCTCAGCAGGTAGTGATCTCTGATGTGTTCATGGACTAAAAGCAGGTGGGGCAAGTGGTCAAGAGGAGTGGCTTTCTGTGCTGCTTTCTCCCTCTGAGGGTCAAAGAGAGACAACCAAAGCCTGCTCACACTCTACTGACTGCCTTTGACCAGAGCTGGCCTCTTCTCTGCTAACTTTCCCCATCCAGTTGACATTTATGAATACTACTAGAGAAAAAAAAATAGCCACAACTTTCCTCCATTCATCCTAAAAAGACTTGTTTGATACCCATCTACCAAAGGACACCAACTGAGATCATCCTTGTCATCTTCAGAACTCTTATGGAGTTTAGCCTTTGCTACTTCATCAAATGGGGCCATCTTTGCCTGAAGGGTTTTCCATCACTCTCTAGAGTACATCAGAGCCTCCTGTTTTCTCCTGCCATGCCACCTCCTATGTACTCATGCCCAAGCACTAATCACACTTGATTTGAACTATCTTCCATATTATTATATGAGCTCCTGAAGAATAGAAACCATGTCTGTTGTAGATTATAGACACCACTGTCATATCTCAACTGCCCAGATCACCTTCCTAATCTATAAAATTCAGATGTTGATAAGAGTAAATCTCAGGATTAAATAATAATTACACACGAGAGGCTTAAAACAATGCCTGACACATGGTAAGTATGCATAAGTGTTCAATTTATTATTAGATTATTCAATCTTATAATGTTGATAGTATTTTAAACCTCAATTTATAGAAGAGAAAATTGAGGCATGGAGAGGTTAAGCAGTTTCCCAAAGGTTATGAAGCTAGTGGGAAATAATGTGTAAATGAATGGGAATATCTGAAGCCATCATATTTACAGACTATTTTTTATTAGAATGTTCTACACTGTTTGTGTCAATAATACACAATTTTTAAAGGAAACCCTGATGTTTAGAGAAAATACTTGAAATTCTTAGGGGCAACATAAAGTATACATTTCTTTTTTCTAGAGAATAGACTTCTTGTGGTGAATTGTGTCCTTAATCTAAACGTTGACAACCTTTGAAATTCCCTTGAGATATAGAATCTATATACAAAAATAGAACAAGAATAAAGCAACATAAGCCTCCTGACAGTTCCATATAACAGCAACCTGGTTCCTATTCTTCAGTTCATTGTATCTAAACCTGGGGCAAGTGTATTTTTTATCCATTAAAGCAAGTTTAATCGTAATGAAATCAGGGATTGACAGATTCAAATGTTGTACAGATTGCTGAAGTGGTAAACAAACTTGGTGAAACTGCAATGCCACACAGCACTGAGATGAATTAGGAAGCTCCTTGAAAAATAACAAATTACTTTTGTGACTATTAGATTTACAGAAAGAGAGACACTCTGTATTGAAATGAAAGATTAAAATGGTAAAAGAATTGATTTTTAATAAAATATTTGAGGCTTTGAAAGATACTGAAAAGGCAGAAAGTATTCAAGCAGGCCAAAAAACTCTTATTAAAGAACCCAGATCAGAATCGTGTAAAGATAACAACTTAAATGAATGGTAAGAAAAACACACATTTCTTTTTTACTTTCCGTTTAGAAAGAATTACATAAGGGAATTACCTAAATTAACTTGCTTCTAAAAAACAAGAAAGCAAAATTAAAAACCAAAACAAAACAGTAACTAAGCTTGTGTCTTTTATATATTTTATTTAAGTTTTGGATCAATTGAAGAGTGTACTGTATAGTATAAAATGTCAACTAGTAATATGAGATTCATAATGAAAATAGAATTCCCTGTGCCCTCCTCCACTGTGATCCTATGGACCTTAGCCCACCATGCTCCTCTGTCCATGAGATTTCATGGGCAGGAATACTGAAATGAGTTGCCATTTCCCAATCCAGGGAATCTTCCCAACCCAGGGATCAAACCCAGATATCCTGCATTGGTAGGCGTGTTCTTTACTGCTGAGCCGCCAGAGAAACCCCGTTAGGCCCTCAGAGGCAACGATTTTCTATTTATTTCCTTGTTTATTTCATCATTTAACTCCATGAAAAGTGAAAGTGAATTCTAGTCCATGGAATTCTTATTTCTAGATAAACATATAGTACTACTTTATTTAAATATCAAATTAAATTTAATAAGTATAAATAATAATGTTATGTCCCAAGTTAGAAGTGAAATGCGCCAACCACAGTTGAACTACCCTTCCCCAAAGGAAACCATTATCCTGAATTTGTCATTTATTATTTTTATTAAGCTATCTTTGTAATAGCTCCATCTATTTATTTTGTCATGTTTTAGACAGTAAAGTTAGTAGAAAGAAAGTCGTTTCTTCTGCTATAGAAGGGTAAATATTGTTGAATTCTTTTTTTTTTTTTTTTGTAAATTGAGTGGCATGTTATGGCCCTTTTTGTTCTCTAGCTATGCAGCTACCTTGAAAACCTGAAATTCTTCATGATTCTTATAATCAGATCAGTCAGGCAGGCACCCTGCTGGGTAGACTGGGTCTACAGTGGAACAGGCAACATGGTGAAAAGAGTGGGGCAGAAAAGTGGGTTTGAGTCTCTGCTCCACCACTAAATGTTTTGACAGTTTTGGCCCTGCAATAAATAAAGACAAGATCTTGAGAAATCAGTCATCAAGAAAGCTAGAAAGGAATCTTTGATCATTATGAAAGAGCCTTTTAGTCTAGAAATTGTTGTTTCTGAAAGTGCTGTTTCTAAATCATTTAACACTTAAATGATCACTTAAGACTCACCTGAGTGTGTGTGTGTGTTTTTTTTTAAATAGGTGTCACTAGAGATCTACTGAATCAGGATTACTATGGTTGCAGCCTAGGAATTTGCATTTTTATCTAGCATACCTTCTCCTCAGATATTTCTGGTAGAAATAAAAGCCTGAAGGTAGTTAGAATGGAATGCTATCCAATATTGAGCTATTTATTCATTATGCACACACCCAAAGATACTGAAGAGGTTTCCGTCATGGACCTTGGCTTTCAGAGCAGCCACTCTAATTTCATTTCTGGAGTTCCTGGCTGGAATAGACATGGTAACATGTTATTCCATCAACAGACATAGAGAAACAGAGAATCAGAGAAAGAGAAGAGGAGGGAAAAGAAGAGAAGAGATTGGTTCATTCCAAGAAAAAAAGTTAATAAAAATTAAAATTAAAAATATATGTAATTTTAGTATACCTTTTTCATGTATTAAGAACATTAAAATAATTTTACCAGTGGAGTACAAAACTGAATTTTTTACTCCTCCTAACATAATACTGAAAATATTTAAACTACGTACTTATAGATAACATTCCATTTTGGTCAAATATATCTTTGTCATCACTGTTTGAGAAAATAAGATAATGGCTGTGATATATACAGTATCTCAAATAAATAAAACAAAAACAAAAGTTTAAGCCTCGACCAAGTCAGTACTGGTAAATGTCATAGGTAATTTTATACAAATTTTATTACAGATAAATCCCTTCCTGGAGTTGAATGCTTTGCATCAACATTTCCGGGCTTATGGTACTTGCTAATTATAGTGTTCTGAATTGATTTTCCATAAATATCCACTTAATATGTCATAACATTGATTGAAGCAATTATAGAAAGACTTGAAAATCAGAGATAGGGCTAGTGTAGGGGAAACGGTGAGATATATTTGATCTTTTCCTAGCCTATGTAAGAGACAAGTCACATGGCAGCTGGAGAATAACTGGGATTAGTGAATACTGACCAGCTCTTGGCGCAGGTGTTTGGAATCCAAAATAATCACCTAAATGTGCATATCTGAGTTTGTCATTACCACTGAGCATCTCTGCTGCCCAGTGGAGGAATACTAAACAAACACAGAGAATTTATGAACAAATTTATAAATTTGCAAGCAAAATCAATTTTTTCAGGGTGTTTGCATGGAACCACCTAGCACAGATGGCTAGATTGGGTTTGGAAACCACACTCTTTTCTGTCCATTATGCTTGAGAATCTGACTATTCCCAATTGGTAGGTGTTGAAAATGGTGTGTACTAATAAGATCTCTAGATCCTGAAGACGAGTTTTGAATATTAAGAGACTTTAATGGCAAAGTTAAAGTGAAAGTGCTTCAGGAATTCCTCCATGAGAAAGAATACCATTAATAAGCAGCATACTTATCCCAAATTTTGGGGTCTCTGCTGTGAGAGTCTCAAGACATCCTATATTTTTCTGTAGATTTCTGCCAGACACTGGGTCTCTTCACATCACTAAAGAACTTCTTTTAGAAATACTTCAGGAGAAGTTAATTTGTAACCTCTAGTTAAGTCCCTTGTAAACAATGCTTCTTGGAACACAACTTTGTGATCCAGATGATGTGAGATGGTGAAATCAGTCCTAAGCAGTACCATTCACTTGGTAATAACTATATGATGTACAATTAAACCAGTCAATCCTAAAGGAAATCAATCTTGAAGATTCATTGGAAGGACTGATGCTGAAGCTCAGGCTCAAGCTCCTTTGGCTACCTGATGCAAAGAGCCAACTCATTAGAAAATACCCTGATGCTGGGAAAGGTTGAGGGCAGGAGGAGAAGGGGATGACAGAGGATGAGACGGTTGGATGGCATCACAGACTCAACGGACATGAGTTTGAGCAAGCTCCAGGAGATGGTGAAAGACAGGGAAGCCTGGCATGCTGCATACAGTCCATGGGGTTGCAAAGAGTCAGACATGACTGAGCAACTAAACAAGATGTTAATTATATTCCTTTCACCACAATTATTTCCTCACATATTATAAATGTTGTATTTGTGTTATATCATTTGCTTTAAATCAATAAGTTGAATTTTATTTGAATAACATAGTTTCCCTAACTGTATAGATTAGTCTTTGTAGGCAGGAAAAAAAATAAAGAGGTCTTAACCACTTTCTAATCAACTAAAATAAATAAACTATACTTTGCATATCTTTAGTGATAATAATGATAATAACAGCAAATCTGCATCTGCGTCCATGCTGTTGTGTCCATAGGGTCTCGTAGCCAACCAGGATTCTCTGTCCATGGGATTTTCCAGACTAGAATACTGTTGTGGATTGCCATTTCCTGCTCCGGGGAATATTCCTGAAAGAGGGATTGAATTTGCATCTCCTGTGTCTCCTGCTTTGCAGGCAGATTCTTTACCACTGATCCATCCAAATGTTAATATTTTACTATGTGCTGATGTAGCTCTAAATATTTTATGTACTATTCACTCAATCACAGTAACAATCCAATGCCTTAGGTATAGCTATTACCTCGATTTTACAAATGTGAAAATTAATAACAGAGATTATTCAACTTGCCCCAAGTAGGAGCTGTGAAATGGCAAGGCTGGGTTTTAAACCCAGTAAGTTTAGTTTCAGAATCTGTGTATTTAAATTTAAAAATGTGATGATTTATTTGACTAACTTTCCTACATTATATAAAGAAAAAGAAACTACCAGTAATTCATTCACCCATTGTTTGTTGAGGCTCTATGATGTATGAGTCACTGTGGCTATGTACAGAGGGATTAAAGCCACAACAGAATGAGACAAGTACACTGCCCTATAGTTTACATTTTAAGGAGAGACGCAGACAATTAATATGCTAAGCTAGATTATGATGTGGGAATAGTGGACAGTAGTCATGCTTTCGATTAGCCAAGAAAGCCCTCTCTGAGGAGCTGGCGATGACAGTGGAAGAGAGAAAAAGCCAGACTTTCTAAGAGGAGGAAAAGCTGTTGTCTCCCAGTTCTGGAGATGAGATGTCCAAAGCCAACAGGCCAGCAGGGCCATGCTCCCTCTGAAACCCAAGAGGAATAACTCTTCCCACTGCCTTCCAGCTTCTGCTCTCCCAGCTGTTATGCAGCTAATGGCACCATAGCTACAGTCTCTGATCCATTTTCTCTTCCTTCTCCCTGTGTCTCTTTGAATCATCTTTCCTCTGTGCGAGTCTGTCTCTGTGTTTGAATTTTTCATTTCTTATTTGATAATGACACCAGTCTTACTGGAATAGAACCCATTACAATGACCTCATTTTAATTTGATTAGCTCTGTCAAGACCTCTTTCCAAATAAGGTCACATTCTGAAGTACTGGGGGCTAAGACATCAACATCTCCTTCTTGTTGGCTGGAAAGGAGGCGCACAGTGCAACCCATAGCAGTTTCTAGAATTGAATAGCTAGCCATGTTCTGAGTATGTCACATACTTGTAGCAAGGATTATCTGTGAATCTCCTTGTCACGTCAGGGGTATTGTCTCTCGGGAGACATTCACTGAGTCTATTTCCTCTTGCAGCATTCAAATATCAGTCTTGGTATTACAAAAGTTTCCCTTTGTAGGAAAATTTTGAATGCCTTGTGCATAAAAATTATTTCCTGAACCACAAATTCAAGATGAAATTCAACACAAGAATGTTTCACTCATCATTCATTCACTTTGTATTCTTTGGATATGAAGACTATTGTCAGGAAAGTAAGGTAAGTAAAGAATAGTGTCAGAAAAGTTACAAGATAAATCAAGTGAAAGTTAATATATAAGTCTATCAAATACTTGATAGGCTGACCATGTTGGAACCTAATAATAGATAAAAATGAAGTGCCACAAAGTTGAATTGGGAAGAGAATTTTTCTGACTAGGAAGGTAGTATGGAGATGTGCAATGAAAGATAGTTCTACAGACAGTGCTAATTGTCTATCAAAGATTCACACTCCCCGCTGATCACAGCGACTTGTTGCTGAGGAAGAGATGCTTGACGAGGGACCACACTTCCCAAACTCCCTTGAAATTATGTGGGACCATATGACCAATTCTTATCAGTGAAATGTAGGCAGAAGCAATGTGTGTGAGGTCTTTGGGATTAAGAAAAGATATCCTTTATCTACTATCTTTTCTCTGCCTGCTGACTGGATACTGAGGTCAAAGCTGATCTTGAAGGATTTGTGTTAAAGGTGGCCGTCATGAGTGACTTTGTAGAGTGGACTGTCACACTCACCACACATCCTGGGTGTGTCTCTGCATGCCAAGTCATTTCATTCATGTCTGATTCTGTGCGACCCTGTGCGCTGTAGCCCACTAGGCTCCTCTGTCCATGGGGATTCTCCACGCAAGAGCACTGGAGTGGGTTGCCATGCCCTCCTCCAGGGGATCTTTCTGAAGCGGGGATGGAACCTGGGTCTCTCACAGTCTCCCGCATTGGCAGGTGGGTTCTTTACCACTAGCATCACCTGGGAAGCCCTCACCTCCCTTCACCTGATGCCAAGGAATGAGAACACAAGCATTGAACTAGTATGTTGGAAAACTTTGTGTGTATTAAGTCAGGAATTTAAGAGTTTGTCTGGTTTAGATGCTAACATTATCCTCACAAATGGATATCACTGAACCTGTAAAGAGGATGATAGAAAGGGGTTTTTCAGGAGGAGGAGAAATCACAGAAATAGGAAGGAGACCAATTTGACTGAAGTACCTCTGCTGCTGCTGCCAAGTCGCTTCAGTCGTGCCTGACTCTGTGAAACCCCATAGACGGCAGCCCACCAGGCTTCCCCGTCCCTGGGATTCTCCAGGCAAGAACACTGGAGTGGGTTGCCGTTTCCTTCTCCAATGCATGAAAGTGAAAAGTGAAAGTGAAGTCGCTCATTCGTGTCCGACTCTTCGCGACCCCATGGACTGCAGCCTACCAGGCTCCTCCGTCCATGGGATTTTCCAGGCAAGAGTACTCTACTGGGGTGTAACTGGAGACAAGCCTAAAAATTAGGTCTTGAACATATAATAGAAGCTTTTGAATGTCAGAATGGGTGTTCATATTTAATTCATAAGCAGTAGATAGCTGTTGAAGGATTATGAGCAGGTTATAATGTATTCAACGGCATTTTTAGAATGTTTTTTATATTTATTTAAGTATACCATGTCTCTTTGAAGAAAGGATTATAACAACTTTTGAGATATTAATATAACAGTGATGTAGAAGAAGCGTTGGATTGAAAGAAAGAGTAAATAAGGAGCTCACATAAAAGTCACTTTGGTCTAAATGTTCTACAAATGTTTCTAAGGTCAGATAATATTTCAGATTTAGCAGGCCACAACTGCTCAACTCTGCCTTTATAATATGAAAGCAGTCATAGATTATACTTAAATGAATAGGCATGGCTATGTTTCAATGAAACTTTATTTACAAAAACAGTTGAACAGCCTGTGGGATTTAATTTACTATGAGACCAGTGGATAGAAGGTGGAAGGACAAAGGAAGAAAGGATTGTAACACACAGACATCAATCAAACAGAACTTGCAGAGATAGCGTGTTACTTTCCATATTGACTGTAAAATTGGTGTCCTCCTTTCTCTGCTATAGTAGTAGACTAGGAGCTCCATGAAAGAAAGGCTCAATTGTATTCATCTTCATATTGAGAGCATGCAGTGAAATATTTAAGTAATAGGAAAATTGTTTAAACTGTTGAATATGAAGAATAAGAAAGGATTAACAAAGTCCCGAAGTGTTATAGAGTGTCTGTTAAGCTTGAGTTAATGGAAAATAGTCATACCATTATTAGAAATATTCTTGACTTTGAACAAGTTATTTTACTCTTCCACATCTGGATGTCCCAAAAGCACCTCAAAATTAGCAGGTATGAAATGCCATATTTGATTTCCTTTCTTCCTCCACTTCAAAGTCAAATCTTCCAGTACTTTCCATCTTCATCAGTGATGTTGCTATTTACCTAGTCACTACAAACAGAAGCCCTATAAGCCATTCTTGTTCTCTTTCTTAAGAGGAATGCAATCTGGGGGGGAAATCTTAAGTTTTCAGACACTTTTGTGGATCTTACTCTTGAACTGAACTTTTTAAAAACCCTTCCTCTCCATTATCATTTGTCAAATGGTTACCACAGAATATCCCTGCTCTCAGTACTGATATGTTCCTTCAATTCTCTGAGCTTCTCTTGTGGCTCAGCTGGTAAAGAGTCCACCTGCAACGTGGGAGACCTGGGTTTGATCCCTGGGTTGGGAAGATCCCCTGGAGAAGGGAAAGGGCTACCCATTCCAGTATTCTGACCTGGAGAATTCCATGGGGTCACAAAGAATAATATTAAGTAAGATATTTTGTAAATGAAATTATTAAGTGAAAAATAATTTAGGTAAGAAGTACATAAGACAGAAATCATGAGAGAGGTACACAAATGTCACAATCTGTGCAGGTGGTATATGAAACCATGTCATTCGGGTCGCAAAGAGTTGGGCAGAACTGAGCGACTTTCACTTTCACTTGCATTCTGTACATAATTGTTAAGTCAGTTTTCTGGTTAAAACTGTTCCATGATTTCCCATGAAATTTGGAGTAAATCCATACTCCACATCATGATCTACAAGGACACTTAAAATTAGTCTCTTCCGCACATCTCCAATCTACGGTCATGGCCAGTCTCTATCTTATCCGATATCACCCAGTCATTGTTGCTGTCATCTTATAAAAATGCTGGAACTTTTTTTTTTTTAAGTTTCCAAATATTTTTGCTTCCCCTTCCTTCTGTCTGGTTCTTTCCCCTTCTCTTTGTATATTAGGCAAGTATGGTGACTTTACGCTAGATGTGCTGACTTAGAATTCCTTTTAGTGTGTAGCTCTGGGTTAGCCTTGAACACAAGATANTTTTTTTTTTAAGTTTCCAAATATTTTTGCTTCCCCTTCCTTCTGTCTGGTTCTTTCCCCTTCTCTTTGTATATTAGGCAAGTATGGTGACTTTACGCTAGATGTGCTGACTTAGAATTCCTTTTAGTGTGTAGCTCTGGGTTAGCCTTGAACACAAGATATATTTTGCATGAGATTTGAAAAGTGGAACTGAAGCAGCAGTCACATCTTTAAACTCTGAATAATAATGCAGAGCACCAGAAACTTCAGCATCTCAGTGTTATTATGATGGCTTACATTTTGGGGTATGGCAGCCTCCAGAACCATAGCTCCTTCGGATCTTTGATCAGATCTCCAACTTTAGCTTCTCTGGGTTGGAGGCATATGTGTGTAACTGTGAAGAAGGGGCTACCTATTCCTGCAGGCCACCCATAAGATCAAGGTTAGAGTTGTTGAAAGACAGTTTCAGTGGTCAGCAGTCCTTGTGATTTCCAGTTGTTTTCCCTGCAGGTTTCAGTTTGCCCTTGCTCTCTTTCACCTTCAGCTTTCCATGTCTTCATGATTTCTGGTCTTCATGATTCTATAGCAACATCAGGCTCAACTCTGCAGAGGCAGCAGCCTGCCCAGGCTTTCCCACTGGCTTCTCTGACTTTCTCATCAGCTGCCCCCCTCACATGAGGACTAACTCCTACAATAAATTCCTTATTCTGTACTNTTCCATGTCTTCATGATTTCTGGTCTTCATGATTCTATAGCAACATCAGGCTCAACTCTGCAGAGGCAGCAGCCTGCCCAGGCTTTCCCACTGGCTTCTCTGACTTTCTCATCAGCTGCCCCCCCCACATGAGGACTAACCCCTACAATAAATTCCTTATTCTGTACTCTCATAGCAATTCTACTAATCTGAGTGAATCTTAACTTCAATTTTAGCAAAAATATAAAACCTTAATGAGGTTTTTAAGACTGTTTCTCCTGAAGCTTCATCTTAAATAGATCTTCTATTATGTTTAAGAGGATGTTAAATTGATCATCTAATATATTTATTTTTCTAGTAGTATCTATTAACATATTAACATATTAATTCAGTTCAGTCACTCAGTTGTGTCCCATTCTTTGCGACCCCATGGACTGCAGCATGCCAGGCTTCCCTGTCAATCACCAACTTCCAGAGCTTACTCAAACTCATGTCCATTGAGTCGGGGAATGCCATCCAACCATATCATTCTCTATCGTCCCCTTCTCCTCCCGTCTTCAATCTTTCCTAGCATCAGGGTCTATTCTAGTGAGTCAGTTCTTTGCATCAGGTGGCCAAAGTATTGGAGTTTCAGCTTCAGCATCAGTCCTTC
>SJYX01008875.1:7064-18945 GCA_006410675.1 Oreotragus oreotragus
CTGAAACTCCAGTACTTTGGCCACCTCATGCGAACAGTTAACTCATTGGAAAAGACTCTGATGCTGGGAGGGATTGAGGGCAGGAGGAGAACGGGACGACTGAGGATGAGATGGCTGGATGGCATCACTGACTCAATGGACATGAATCTGAGTGGACTCCAGGAGTTGGTGATGGACAGGGAGGCCTGGCGTGCTGTGATTCATGGGGTCTCAAAGAGTTGGACACGACTGAGTGACTGAAATGAACTGAACTGAACTGATGGTGTTATAAAGTGTTCTAGTTTCATTCTTTTACAAGTGGCTGACCAGTTTTCCCAGCACCACTTGTTGAAGAGATTGTCTTTTCTCCACTGTGTATTCTTTCCTCTTTTGTCAAAGATAAGGTGTCCATAGGTGTGTGGATATATCTATGGGCTTTCTATTTTGTTCCATTGATCTATATTTCTGTCTTTGTGCCAGTACCATAATCTCTTGATGACTGTAGCTTTGTAGTATAGTCTGAAGTCAGGCAAGTTGATTCCTCCAGTTCCATTCTTCTTTCTCAAGATTGCTTTGGCTATTCAAAGTTTTTTGTATTTCCATACAAATTGTGAAATTATTCATTCTAGTTCTGTGAAAAATACCATTGGTAGCTTGATAGGGATTGCATTGAATATATAGATTGCTTTGTGTAGTATACTCTTTTTTCACTATATTGATTGTTTCAATCCATGAACATGGTATGTTTCTCCATCTATTTTTGTCATCTTTGATTTCTTTCATCAGTGTCTTATAGTTTTCTATATATAGATCTTTTGTTTCTTTAGGTAGATTTATTCCTAAGTATTTTATTCCATGGTCCCCTGACCTTCACAAAGGAAAGAGAACCTCCAGGGTTCCCACCAACTTCTCTGAGATCAGTTGCATTACTGCACTGGATGCCTTGGGGCACCCATCTCTGCCATTCTGGATTCAGGGATCTGAACCCAACTCCCTTTTGATCGGCTGAGGGCAACAGAGGCCATTGCCCATCCCTTTGGAATGGTGCTCACCCGTCTCTCAGGACCTACTGACTCATGTTCCACTCCAGTATTCTTGCCTAGGGAAATCCCATGGACAGAGGAGCCTGGTGGGATGCCATCCATGGGTCCCAAAAGTTGGGTACAACTTAGTGACTAAAGTCACCAACCACCAACCAAGCTTTCCCACAATTTCCAGGCTTGCTGTTACAATCCAGCTACCTCTGTGGTTTCCTTTTAAAGGCCAGGAAGGCTTATAATATACTATTAGCATTTCCTCTCTTGTTGGCCTTTCTTTTAACTGAACTGCTGAGGAAGAAATGGTACATTAATTAGACACCTCAGTCCTTTTTCAGTTCAGTTCAGTTCAGTCGCTCAGTCGTGTCTGACTCTTTGAGACCCCATGAATTGCAGCACGCCAGGCCTCCCTGTCCATCACCAGCTCCTGGAGTTCACTCAGACTCATGTCCATCGAGTAAGTGATGCCATCCAGCCATCTCATCTTCGGTTGTCCCCTTCTCCTTCTGCCCCCAATCCCTCCCAGCATCAAAGTCTTTTCCAATGAGTCAACTCTTCGCATGAGGTGGCCAAAGTACTGGAGTTTCAGCTTTAGCATCATTCCTTCCAAAGAAATCCCAGGGCTGATCTCCTTCAGAATGGACTGGTTGGATCTCCTTGCAGTCCAAGGGACTCTCAAGAGTCTTCTCCAACACCACAGTTCAAAAGCATCAATTCTTCGGCGCTCAGCCTTCTTCACAGTCCAACTCTCACATCCATACATGACCACAGGAAAAACCATAGCCTTGACTAGGCGGACCTTAGTCGGCAAAGTAATGTCTCTGCTTTTGAATATGCTATCTAGGTTGGTCATAGCTTTTCTTCCAAGGAGTGAGCGTCTTTTAATTTCTTGGCTGCAATCACCATCTGCAGTGATTTTGGAGCCCAAAAAACATAAAGTCTGACACTGTTTCTCCATCTATTATAGAGGACATATTTTTATCTACTGGTATGAGTTCAGCTGGGAACCCTTCATTTCTACTGGGCATACTATCCAGTCTTATTTTGGCCTCCAGTTTAGATCCAAGGGGCAAACAAGACATCCTTTAGGGAATTCCAGCCAACTTCAGGTTTCTATAGATAAACTTCCTTCTCTGTCTTTTCAATAGTTATTTTACAGGAAATTCACAGGTCTCCAAATCACATACTTCCTACCCTAAAATTTTAACCAAGATTTACAACACAAGACAGCCCTGCTGATGAGAGAAATGAACCAACTGCCTTTATTTTTTCTTTCCATGATGAAAAAGCCACAGTGCCTCATTTGTTCCTAAAATTGACTTAAAAAAAAAAAAAAAAAACTTCTCCCTTTGCTGATGAAAAGGAAATTTCATGGGATTCCATTTCTTGAGTTATTTACCCTTTCAGAAAGGGCATTCCTGCTCATCTCATGCTTTCTGTTCAAAAATCATCATTCTAGGTTTCTTTTGAATCTCTTCTCCCCTAAAAAGCTTGCCAGAATTATCTAGTCTGCATATCACAGAGTACTGAACATGTATTTTATTCATCTTGGTAATTGATAATACACTGTATTGTACTTATTTCCAAGTAAACTGAAAGCAAAGTTCTTTCTGTTATTCACAGGGAATCCTTATCCTCTAAATAATGCTAAATATGTACTAGATAATGAATACTGATTATTGGATTTCTGTTGTGAATATTTTTATAAATTCTGCATATTTTCATGGAAGCATTAAAACTAAAGGGAAGTAGAAAGAAAAGCAGATACTTCTAGAGCAACTAATTCAAGTGAAAGGATCACATGAATCCTTGATATAAAGACATTGAATTATTAGAGTTGGAAATGCCTCATCTGGTATAAATCTCCATCCAATTTGTGTTCTTACTAATCTTCCCTAAGAAGTTATTTAAACAGCATTTTCCAGTATGTTAAGGTAGAATCATATCAACAATTTTAAGCGAGTCCAATGAAAAAGTGAAAAAGAGAAAAGAAAATATATGAATAATGTTTCATGATCAATTATAGTATATGCAACACATATGTATTTAAAACATTCACACGGATGCAGTAAGATCCCAGTTTTCTGTTACTTGCTCCAAGTTAAAGTTCAAGTAATTGGTCAGTGGGATTAAAAACACTGGGATTCAGTGCATGTTTAATGGCCTCACACCTGCCTTCCTGTAAAGCTGCAGCCTATTCCTGCTCTATAACCTTTAAAGTTCACCACCAGCAATTTACCGATGCAGCCAATTAGACGACAAAGAAGGCAAGATTTCAGGGGGATCATTCCCAGGTCTAAAACACAAGGAACTGTAACCCTGCTGAGATTCTTGCTGAGAACATTCACGGCTGTCTTCCAGGTTGGAGCTTGGCTGAATTCCTTTCACATACTAAAATTACTAGTTTCAGGATACACTGTCACCAAGAAACATGTTGCCAGACCATCAACCATCTCGCCTTTTTCCCTGATTCTAATTTTTATCTGGTGACTTATACAGAGCAAGTGTCAGCCCATTCAGATTTCCTTTGGCAAGTCCCCACTGTTAAAAGAGACCCTTGAGGAGTGTCTAGAGTGGGAAAGAAGCATCGGTAGTTAGGGTGACGTTGTCACAAGTGATCATCAGCAACCATGTAGGATTAACAACTACACGCTCATGAGGTTTACTTTCTTACATTTTTATTTTCAGTACCATCTTGATCCTCCTGGCTTTTTGGATTCATGGCTTTGTTTTGGTCTATTCCTTGAAATCTTACCCACAAAATGTTTAAGCCCCAAAGCCTATCTACCAGGTAAGAAATATGACACGTTTGTTGATCAGATCAAGACTCTCTGATTTTCTTGTAGATCTAGGCAGCAAACTTCCCAGATGACAGGGCACCCTCTTGGCAGACACAGAAAGGTCTCTCATTTGGAGCTGGGAGATAAATCACCTGTGAGAAAGAAAGCTTTTGCTGTTAGAATCTGTGAGCAGAGGGATGTTTCACGTGAAGTTCCTCTGACTAGAAGGACTTTTCTAATAGGAGAGATTTTTCTAGCAAAAATGCCTGCTTAGCATTTATTTCCTTTAGCATGTTTCTTAACAACTCTCCACTGATCTCTGTTCAATAAGAACACTAAAAAATAAAAGGATAAAAATCTTGACATTTGGGTCAAGATTCTACTTAAGTCATGCAACAAATGGCCATTGATGATTGTAAGAAGATGCTTTCAAAGGTTTTGTGCTTTTAAATGAAATTTTATAAAGAATATAGGTAAAAGAGGTGCATGATTTCAGAGCTTCTAATTATATTTCATTTTTTCAGTCAATAGGAAGACAAAAATGAAAGCTCATGGGATTTTGCATCCTATCAAACTGGCTGATTTAAATTAATGAGAAATATCTATGTAATATTTATGCCAGAAGTTACCCAAGCTATCAAGACACCTTTAAAATGTGATGATTTGGAAGCTGCTTTAGTAATGTGCTCATTTGACAGCTTCCTTTTTTAAAGAAATTAAGCAATTAAGTTTGCTCTTATATTCAGATGTACTTCCTTAGAATGGCCTTGTGTGCTGCCTTCTTTAAGCACATGCCAAAAAAATACAGCAAATGTATGACAGATGAGTAAAAATAGAATGGCACTCCCAAGCCCCATTCTATGTAATTTCTTTATGTTATATAGAAAACCTACTTCTCTTCAAAATGTAGCTTTCAATACTTCATACGACTAAAAGCAAAAGATCAAAAAAATATGTTTTCATATAAAAGGGATCAGCAGAAAGGAATTTACACTGGTCAATTATCTTTCTGCTGGTTGTTTTTGTTTGCTTGTGAAAAAATGAACACTCAGTATTGGTTGCAGTTAAGCTGACTTCAGGATTATATACCCCAGAAGAATTTTGAAGATTAACATTAAAAGAAAAAAAAAAAAGATCTTTTACACCTCTTTCAAAATTGCCTGGGAAAAGAAAATAAATGCAGGTGATGGGCAGATCCAATTTCACCACTGCATTGAGAACTATGAAAAATTATACTATACAGAAAATAGTTTTCCATGAAAAGAAGTTTGAACTGATTTGAGCATCTGACTACATATGAAAACAAGATGCCATGTGATGCTATATCTGAATCCCTCCTAAGCAGGTTCTGCTTGATGCCCTGGTGGGTGGTTGGGGAGGGGACAAGTATTTCTGTACAAGTATAAATGTGTTATACGAATTGCTAAGACCAGTGTGCACTTCCGATCCAGGTGGATAATTCTGCTACCCTAACATTAGCCATGCCCCAAAGAAGATGGAAAACCACCAGAATCAGTGGCTTTGAAGATGAAAGGCCTAGATTCTAAAATTGGCTTGTGATGGGCAAACTTGGGCAAGAAACTCCCATGAATCTCAGTTTTTCCACCTGTAAAATAGAGTTGAGAATAGTGGCTGCCTACCCACCTCCTCAATCCCCCACCCTCACCAGATGATTTGAAAGATCATTTCAGACAATTCATGTGAAACATGAAGCAGAGTCCTGGCACACAGTATGTACTCAGTTCAGTTCAGTTCAGTTCAGGCACTCAGTCATGTCTGACTCTTTGGGACCCCATGAACTGCAGCACTCCAGGCCTCCCTGTCCATCACCAACTCCCAGAGTTCACTCAAACTCACTTCCATCGAGTTGGTGATGCCATCCATGCCATCCAGCCACCTCATCCTCTGTTATCCCCTTCTCCTCCTGCCCCCAATCCCTCCCAGCATCAGAGTCTTTTCCAATGTGTCAACTCTTCGCATGAGGTGGCCAAAGTATTGGAGTTTCAGCTTTAGCATCATTCCTTCCAAAGAACACCCAGGGCTGATCTCCTTCAGAATGGACTGATTGGATCTCCTTGAGGTCCAAGGGACTCTCAAGAGTCTTCTCCAACACCACAGTTCAAAAGCATCAATTCTTCTGTGCTTGGCTTTCTTCACAGTCCAACTGTCACATCCATACATGACCACTGAAAAACCATAGCCTTGACTAGATGGACCTTTGTTGGCAAAGTAATGTTTCTGCTTTTGAACATGCCGTCTAGGTTGGTCATAACTTTCCTTCCAAGGAGTAAGCGTCTTTTAATTTTATGGCTGCAATCACCATCTGCAATGCTGTTAACTATGATAGCAGGATCACTATAAACCTTTGTAGAACTGAGTCATGCAGACTGAGAGGAGAGAAGCCAGAGGTTACAAAAATGACTGAACAAGGTATCTTGTGAAGCGCTAAGACATTTGGCCTTCAGAGATTTTTCACCTGAAAAGTTACAGGTAGGTATTAGAGTCAAGGCAGGTGTAAAGACAGCTCAGCAGAACAAAGGAAATCGTGGAGAAAAGAGGTAATCTCCAGAAATTAGAATTGAGAGTAGGGGCTGGGAGACAGTGTAGCAGAATAGAAATTCTTTGGAATTAGAAAGGTTGAAGTTCATTTACCAGTTCTGCCCTTTATGAATTTTATAGGATCAGTCACTGATGTATCATATACCTCTATATCTAGGTTCTCATTCATGAAGGTATTGTTACTTGTTTTTTAGGTTTGTCCTGATGTCCTCATGGAACAGCACATCATGTGTCTAAAGGTAGCACATGAAAGTATTTTACAAAGAGGAGCTACTGTTGTGACATTGCTACTCGGATAGAAGGTATCCAAAGTGACAGGGCAAGCTGGGAGAAAAGGTTTAGGGCATGCATTCACAAAATAAATGCGAACAGTGACACCAGACCAGGGCCAATCAGGGAGTGGGAGAGTGGGAATGATCAAAAACTTTGGGAGAAAATGTCTGGAACCCTTAGTGGGAAGGAAAACTGATTTGAGTCCTCAGACCATCACAAATGCCTTGAATAGCCTGATGAAACATACCAGATACTAGAGATTGGGGCAGAGTGGTTTGCTGTCCATCACACTTAATTCCCTTTCTTCTTGACACATGGATAGACTACAATGATCAGTACCCCTCTCTTGTAGTGGGGTGTGGTCAGGAGACAAATACTCCACTAACTGGGGGAGTGCAGGCAGAATCGCCATTGCTAGGCTTGGCCCATGAAACTGCCTGAGTGGTCCTCTACCCTCTCCTCATGCCTGGTTGTGGACATCCTTGGATTCCTCCATCAGCCTGGGCCCTTGAATGACCATATGGAACAGCTTCCTCCTATTTTACTCCTGCATCTATGTCAACTGGACTATATGTGAATAGAAAATTAATGTGCATGAAGTTAAACCACCAAATGGAGAGATTATCATAACTGAATCAGCTTCCAATTCATAACTGAATTTTTCCCTAGTCTTTTCTGCCCCTGAAATTAAGTATGTGACCCAGCCTTTTCCCAATAGGAACATTTTACATTTTGACTCTATTTTTCCTTAAAACGTAAATAAGGCAAAATTGATCTTGGTACTTAATTATAATTCTGTTGATGGATGTAACTTCATCTTCAAGGAAATTCTAAGTAAATTAACATGAAAGTAACTCTATGAGGGCTTATAAATTTTAGGATATTAAAGAACCAACCACAGTGGGAAATGGGACAGTATGAGATGAATAAGGACTCTACATTCATCCAAACATCTCTAACTCAACTAAAACTCTGCACAGGAAGTAGGCCCCTGAAAAGCTAGAAAACAAAATTATGAATTAACATTCTACTTATATAATATTATCAAATACATTTTAGGATGCTTTTTGAAAATTAAAATAATTTTATGATTTTTTTTCTCACCATAAAATAAATGCATCATTTAAAAATCTTTGGAGAATACCCAAGTTCAAAAAATGACATCAAGATCATCTTTAATGTCACCACCCAGAGGTAACTGCACTAGTAATAGACGATATGACATTCTTATTCCCATCAACTCTCCCTGACCTGAACAGCCTCATCACTCACTCTACTCTGCCACAATGGTAAGAGAAAAAAATTGCATCCTCATGTTCACTTTTATTTCTTTGACTATCTGTGAGTTTATCAGTTATGTGTATTCCCTTTGGCTTATTATTGAGTTGGCTAAAAAGTTCATTCAAAATTTTTTGCCAACCCAATATATATACTTTTGCACACTTTTTTTTCTTTTGACATGCTCATCTCTTATTGGTTTTTTAAAAAGTTCTAAATAGATATGAATTTAACTTTTTAAAATAGAAAATAAATTTGAATACTCTATTTTTCTAAATATATTTGAATATTTAAATGCTGTGAAATAGTTTTAGATAATCTTTCTTGATGGAGATTTCTTAAGCTTGGGAAAATATTAATAGTTTTAATTGGCATAAGGATTAGAAATGTCACATATCTGGATATTTTCCTACTAACATACAAGATCTCTTTTAACTTTTTAGTACAAAATTGTCCACAGTTGACAAGGAAAAAGACCATAGATTCAAGCTTTTGTTAATTGACCAATGCTGTGGATATTAGATGTAACTTATTTTTTTTTTCTCTTAGTACTTTTATATGATGTTCAAAAAATTTCAAGGAATCTGGTGATGACTAAAGCTGTCATTCTATCTCACTTGAAGATTTCTTGGTCTAAAACACAAGACTGAATAAAATCAAAATAATCATCACTTCTTTATTTTAATCTATACTTCATAAATGTCAAATTGCTTTGAGTCCTGTTTTTACAGCTGATTTAATATCAGTCTTGTAAAACTGACAGTATATGTATCATTACTTTTTTATAGGTGGAACAGATCAAAATTTTGAAACACTGCATGAATTTTCTAGAATTACAGTGAATAATAATAATAACTAATGGTATTTAAATTCATTATGCCCCTGTTACATAGTAAATCGAGTATAGCATGCTTTATCTCATTGAATCATAATAACCATGTCTTAGAGATGAGAAAAATAAAGCTCAGAGAGGTGAAATGACTCCCCCAAAGTCACGCAGCAAGTAAATGATAGAGCTGTGACTTCAACTACGGCAGATTCTAGACCCTGGTCTCTTAAGCAGCGAACACTGATTAACTCCTTTGGAAAAGTGGCAAATCAGTATTAACTACAGAAACAGAACCAAGGCCTAGGGATACACTCCAAATATAAACTTCACACTTTGTTACTTGTCTATTCTTATCACAAGAGCATCTTAAAAGAGCTTCTCTAAGCAGTTTGAAGGCTAGGGTGGGGCTTGCTTATAACAGGGAGTCGATGAAAGAATGGCATGGTTCATCGGTCAGACTTTTCCCAATTATAAGCAATTTTAACATTCTCTCAAATCTATAATTATAGGATTATTACAAACTCAATATATAGGTTGCTCAATCTGAAGCCTGCATGTACAGAATTCTGAACAAAAGAAAAATTATATGTCTTGAAAATGTTAAAAACCCTCTTAATTTTTGTACAAGGTGATTCTCAAACAGTGTAAAGGTGGTTCTTAGCAGAGAAGATTTTGGGAAAAAATATTCTGCACCAAAGTGTGTAGATGAAAGCTGTCTGATCTTTTAAACTCTATTGCCTAAAATATCCGTTTGTGTTATAAAACTAAATGCAGATATTACAGAGAAGTACTGGCAGGGAGCTCTGTCATATTTAGTGAATTTTGAAAACACTGTTCCCACTCCAAACCAGTGATGGAATTCTCATCTTCCCACTCTCAAGTTTAGATGCTGGAGGTAGTATTTTTTTTCTTCTCCTTTTTTCCCCTTCGAGAACACCACATTGCCTGATTGTCCTTCATTTAGACTCTCCTCTGACTGAGATGTAGACTGGATAATACAGGCAAGCCTTTGCCAGAAGCAGTCAAATGACCCAGACAGCCTCTCTTGGTCCCTTAATTTATTCTAAACTGGACCTGGAAGACAATTTAGAAGTAATTGAAATCTAACACCCCCTTTTTCTAAACAGATGAGGAAAACTCTGGTCCACAGAGATTTAATAACTTGCCCAAATCACACATCTCATTGCCTTGAAGCTACGATTCCAACTTAGATCTTGATTTACTTTCCAACTTTCCCCCGACCCTAGCACTCAGACTGGCCAGCTTCTAGGCAATGTTTCTGTGTCATCAGCATCTGGAAAGAAGAGCAAGGGGCAGGTCCACAAGTCAGGTCTTCTGAGGCTCAGTGATGCCGAGAGACAGTACCGAGTTGCTGAGGTCTTGTTCTGCAGTCACTGCTCTCACACATCACATTTGGTTTGCAGCTGCAGGCGTGAAGAAACTATAAATTTACCAGTTCCAGGGCAAACAAGTCTTAACCAGTGTAGAGAAAAGTCTCATGGTAACCCAAGCATGGTCTTCAGTGGAAAAGAATACGCCTGTGAATGCAGGAGACACAGGTTCGATCCCTGGGTCAGGAAGATTCCCCTAGAGAAGGAAATGGCAATCCACTCCAGTTTTCTTGCCTGGGAAACCCCATGGCCAAAGAAAGCTGGTGGGCTGCAGTCCATGGGGTCGCAAAAGAGTCGGACATGATTTACCAACTAAACAGCAAGAACAAGCCAAACACACCCCCAAGTAACCAATACAAGCCAGCTCTAGCAGAGCGCCATGCACAGGGCACCCCAGAGTCTCTGAGATCTTGCACCCGAAAAGAGCATACATAGGGCTGAGTTGAGGAGTCATTGCTGGACATCTTTCTTAAACAGCAGAATTAGAAGCAATTGGAAACAGTAGGGGAAGGGACCAAGCTTTCGCTGCTCTTTTTTTTTTTTTTTTTCTTTCTCTTTTCAAGGGGTCAGAAGCCAACAATCTGACACTTATAAAAGTGTCAGCCCAAAGGGAGAAGTCTCCTTGGAAGACAGGATCGCTCACCCGGCGTGTATCAGAAACTGAGATTCATCACCACGTTTTCTTTCTCTTCTTTCCAACAGCCTCTGTTGCTCGTGGCAGATTTAATGGTGTGATTTACAGCACTGAGAGGCCTTTGTCAGGGCCAGTAAAATGACAAACAATGAATATATGGAGCAGTATGTTAACAGCCCGCCACACAATACCTTGTCAGTTACAGCTTGATAGTGATACATTTTAATTTTGTCTTTCATAAAAATCTTGGCATGTATGCCTCATTTGAACACAGGCTTCCAAGTCAAGTGTGTCATCCAAGCAAGCAGTTTATCACCCTCTATATTTTCTGTCCTTTTCATTTAATGTCATTCCTATGGCAACAGACATCGCCCTGGAAATCATTTTCAAAACAGCTTATTTGTTGAAAGGGACTGGGTGAGGTTAAAATATGTGTTTGGCTGGGAAGAATGTCAGAGTGTGAATATGGCTTAGTTACATTAATCATATTCTTTGAGGACTTGGTGTAATCAGATACTTGAAGGAGGTGTATTGTGGGGTGGGATTTGACATCTCCACCCCACCCCCAGCTTTTTATGGGTTCACATTTCATAAGGATAAAAATAAGAGAAGCAAATTTGCAGTGCACTTCATGGGAAGGCATATTCACGTGTTTCTAATATGGCCCAGTATATCCTTTTGTGGAGTTGGGTGGATGGGTGGATTGTAACCCTAATGTAAGGGTTACTCTGAAGCTGATTATGGAAAACCAGATTTAGTCATTCAGCATTTATTCAGTGCTTCTTTATTGAGCATCTATTATGAAATAGGCATTGTGCTGAGAATGTGGGTGAATAAAATAAACTGAGTTTCTGCTCCCATGGAGGGAGGAGGGTTAGAGTTTAGACTCTAGTGGGGAAAACAGATTGTCCAAGTTGAGTTCCCTAGCAATAAGGTCTGAGACAAAGATTCTTCAGTTCAGTTCAGTCTAGTCACTCAGTTGTATCCGACTCTTTGCCACCCCATGAATCGCAGCACGCCAGGCCTCCCTGTCCATCACCAACCCCTGGAGTTCACTCAGACTCATATCTATTGAGTTGGTGATGCCATCCAGCCATCTTATCCTCAGTCGTCCCCTTCTC
>SJYX01008875.1:21662-85490 GCA_006410675.1 Oreotragus oreotragus
GCTGGCATATTGAGTGCAGCACTTTCACAGCATCATCTTTCAGGATTTGAAATAGCTCAACTGGAATTCCATCACTTCCACTAGCTTTGTTCGTAGTGATGCTTTCTATGGCCCACTTGACTTCACATTCCAGGATGGCTGGCTCTAGGTGAGTGAACACACCATCGTGATTATCTTGGTCATGAAAATCTTTTTGTACAGTTCTTCTGTGTATTCTTGCCACCTCTCTTAATATATTCTGCTTCTGTAAGGTCCATACCATTTCTGTCCTTTATTGAGCCCATCTTTGCATGAAATGTTCCCTTGGTATCTCTAATTTTTTTGAAGAGATCTCTAGTCTTTCCCATTCTGATGTTTTCCTCTATTTCTTTGCATTGATCGCTGAGGAAGGCTTTTTTTTTTCATCTCTCCTTGCTGTTCTTTGGAATTCTGCATTCAGATGCTTATATCTTTCCTTTTCTCCTTGGCTTTTTGCTTCTGTTCTTTTCACAGCTATTTGTAAGGCCTCCCCAGACAGCCATTTTGCTTTTTTTGCATTTCTTTTCCATGGGGATGGTCTTGATCCCTGTCTCCTGTACAATGCCACAAACCTCCGCCCATAGTTCATCAGGCACTCTGTCTATCAGATCTAGTCCCTTAAATCTATTTCTCACTTCCACTGTAAGGGATTTGATTTAGGTCATACCTGAATGGTCTAGCGGTTTTCCCTACTTTCTTCAATTTAAGCCTGAAATTGGCAATAAGGAGTTCATGATCTGAGCCACAGTCAGCTCCTAGTCTTGTTTTCACTGACTGTATAGAGCTTCTCCATCTTTGACTGCAAAGAATATAATCAATCCGATTGCAGTGTTGACCATCTGGTGATGTCCATGTGTAGAGTCCTCGCTTATGTTGGTGGAAGAGGGTGTTTGCTATGACCAGTGCATTCTCTTGGCAAAACTTTATTAGCCTTTGCCCTGCTTCATTCCATATTCCAGGGCCAAATTTGCCTGTTACCCAAGGTGTTTCTTGACTTTCTACTTTTGCATTCTAGTCCCTTATAATGAAAAGAACATCTTTTTAGTGAAGATTTAGTTAAGACTCCATAGAGGAGACTTACAGGAACTTAATAAGGAGGTATAGAGGGCAGAAGAGGTGAGGAGACGAAGGTGAGCAAAGCTGAGTCCATCCTCAACATGGTCCTGGGAAAGCTTAGAGCTTGCATAGCCCCAAGAGTGACCAACCTCTGAGGCACTGCACCAGGCCTGGGCTTTTGGATATGGGCTTCCCAGGTGGCTCAGTGGTAAAGAATCAGCCTGCTAACACAAGAGACACAGATTTGATCCCTGAGTGGAGAAGATGCCTTGGAAAAGGAAATGGCAACCCACTCTAATATTCTTGCCTGAGAAATCCTTTGACAGAGGAGCCTGTTGGTCTACAGTCCACGGGGTCACAAAGAATCAGACACGACTTAGCAACTAAACAACAAAGAGTTGGTCACTGATTGCAAGCTGTCATGTAGGGTCAGTGTCCACTGTCATAGTGTCCTCTGCATCCTTGGGCAGGGTGACTCCTGTTGACCAAGAGTGAGCCTTGAGAGAAGGGTGCAGAGTGGGCCAATAGCAGTCAAAACTCACAGCAGTTAGGGAGTAGGCACTCCAGCCAGGCATAGGAATCTGGTAAGGGGACATAGCTTCCACTCTATGCATATGTATGATCTTTTATGTTAGTAGTAGTGCAATGAATAGAATGCGGATACTCAATCAATGGCAGATGGACAGGTCATGAAATGCATCCCCGGAGAGAGGACATCTGAGCTGAGAGCCAGCATGGTGAAGATCTGGGACATCATCTCCCTAGGGACTTGAAACAGCAAGGACAAATAACCAGTGGGATCTTTTTAAGGGTGAAAGTTTAAGATATTTGAGGAGCACAGAGAAAGCCCAGGGCATCCAAATGCCGTGAACACAGGAGGGGCTGGTAGAGGAGAAGGTCAAAGACACAGGCAGGGGTCAGAGAGGATGTGGCAGCCGATGAGCAGGGCTTGGGGGTTTAGTCCAAGGTCAGTGGAGAGGCTACTACTCCATTTTTTGACTGTGCTGGATCTTAACTGCTGTGAGGGGTTTTCTCTGGTGGTAACGAGTGGGGGTGCTCTCTAGTTGCAGTGCGAGGGCTTCTCATTGTGGTGGCTTCCCCTGTTGTGGAGCACGGGCTGTAGAGGATTGCAGTGCCAGTAGTTGCAGCATGCTGTCTTGTAGTTGCAGCACACAGGCTTAGTTGCTCTGCAGCATGTGGGATCCCCCTGGACCAGGGATTAAACCCGTGTGTCCTACATTAGCAGGTGAAATCTCAACCACTGGACCACCAGGGCATCCGATATCCCAATCTAGAAAATCAAACCTTCAGCCCACTTTCAGCCCCTCTTAGCACCATGCCAGAGGCTCTGAGAACCTTGGTGTGCACAAGATACTGCTTATTTCACCACAGAGCTGGGCCTTGCTGGATGGAATGACTCCCAAGAAGCACATTCACGTGAATGTGAAAATCAGCTACAAATACTGGCAATTCTTGCATTAAGACTACCTGAATATTGGTTCACACAGCAAACCATACAAGCCTTCTTAACCTCTGTCATGGATGACCTGTAGTTTTGATGGATATCCGAAGCTTTTTTCTCCCATGTATTGTCCCTATAACTGGTATTTCAGGAACACATTGTTCCCACATTAGAACTTAGTGCAGGGCTTCCCTGGTGGCTCAGAGGTAAAGAATCCACCTACCAGTGCAGGAAACAGGTTTGATTCCTGGTCTGGGAAGGTCCCACCTGCTGCAGGTTAACTAAGCACCTGTGCCACCCACTGTGCCCATGTGCCCTAAAGCCAGTGGGCCACAAAAGAGAAGCCACTGCAGTGGGAAGCCCACGAACCACTACCAGAAAGTAGCCCCCACTCACCACAACTAGAGAAATCTCGCAGCAACAAAGACCTAGCATAGCCAAATATATAAATTAAAAAAAAAAAAAAAAAAGAACCTAGTGCATTTTCCCATAGAGGAAATACTTGCATGGTGAACAGTCTTATAGAATTTGGCTACCCAAATTGTGATCCAAGGGTGTTCCACTTAGAAATGCAGAACCACAGGCCCCCTCCCTCCCAGGCTTACTGAATCAGAATCTGCTATTTAACCAGGCCCCCAGGTGATTCTACATGCACATAAAAGTTTGATCAACTCTGTTGTAAAAAGTTGTTTCTACAGGAAAATGTTTCCTAAAGTCCAATAGCTCACTTATTAACAAACACTGGGAATATACAACCAGTGTGTTAAAAAGTATTGAACTTTAAAAAAAGTAAATAAACTTAATTAAAAAAATTTAAAGTGTTGAACTTTATAATATAATTAGAAAAAAGAAAACCATGTACTACTTTTCTGCACAATTACAGTCATTTTGTGTGGACACTAGGAAGCTACCTGGAGGCCCAAAATGATTGAAGAGAGACCCTGAATGGAAAAATATTTGAGAAAAGAGTAAAGAAATGTAGTTTTGATGGATGGCATCACAGAAAGGAGAAGTCAGCATTAGTCCAAGTGTGTCTGAGACTCTGAGTCTCAAAGACGAGAGTTCCAGAAAGGTAGGAATCTAGAAATCTGCTCTTCCATAAAAGCAATGGGGCAAAAAAGTACCATAGAGAAAATTGTCTAAATCAACTTTTTTAGAGCTCTGGAAATTAATCAAAATTTTGCAATAATCCAAGGGTATTTATTCAAGAAAATACTAGTTTTACAAGATGATCATAAGTTTTACTCAAAAGAAGACTCTGTACTTAAACGAGAAGCATTGGGTGTGAGAAAGTTTAACGGGTTTCTCTCAGCAGGGCCTTTCAGGGCCTTTAATATGCCAAATGTACAGTGTATAGCATGCAATTTCCCCCTAAACTTAATTGATCACAGATCCTATTTCAAGGATTTAAATCCTGAGAAATATACTTTGGGAAATACTAGATAAGATTCTGAGGTGAGATCTGAGGAAAAAAGGGGAAGAATTGTGGACACTAGAGGAGAGAATGGGCATAAGAGAGAATGCGATGATATTGTCAGTGCACATTTCCTATCCAGAAAGTCTAAAGAGCAAAGAATGTTGACTGGATAAGATTAGTGATAAACAGGTTGAAATACAGACGTTCAGAAAATACATGAAAAGATGTTCAACCTCCAGAATTATCAGGGAAAGACAAATCAAATTAAAACCATTATAATTTGACAAATGTTCTAATCTCTGACAATATCAAGTGTCAGTGGAGAGATAGAGCCTGGCAACTCTCAGATATCACCAGTAGGGGTATAAAGTGGGATCACCATTTTGAAGTGCGACTTGGCAAAATTTAGAAAAGTTGAAGATATACAGGCACCCTAGAAAAACTCCTACTTGGATGCTCATGGAGACAAGTCCAAGAGGGTTTCTTCAGTGTAATTTGTGGAAACAACCTAAATGGCATTTATGTATGAATATATTATTCTACATTCACAGAATAGAATATTATACAGTAGATAAAAATGAATGAAGGCTATATGTATTCACATCAATAAATCTTAACAGGGCACAAAGAAACTGAAATCATTGAAAGGTATTAAAAATTTCAAAATATTGTGTATTGGATTCTCTCGTACTGCATATTAGGTCCTTTTCAGATGTCAAAACATGCATAGAAATGATGCATGCAAATTCCTCATGGTGGTGACTTCTGGGGAGGGAGAGAGGCAGATGGAACTGAGGAGGGATACACAGGGACTTCAACTCTATAACATTTTGTTTCCTCACAAAAAATATGAAACAAATATAGACAAAGGTTTAAACCTGAGCAGGTTATGTATGGATAAATACATGTTTGTAATATGTGTGTTTGAAAAATTATTTGCTTTGTTTCTTTCTATATAAATTTGCTATGGGTTGGATTACGTCCCTCCAAAATTCACATGTTGAAGTCCTAGCTTCATTCTGAAGCCCCAAGAATGTGACCTTTTAAAATCATTGAAGCACTGAAGTTATCATTAGTTAGGATGAGATCATACTGAAGTAGAATGTCCCTCTTATCCAATATGGCAGATGTTCTTATTTTAAAAGAGGAATTTTAACACAGACATGAGAGTAGGGATAATGCCAAGTGAACATGAAGTTGGAGATCAGAATGATGCATCTACAAGCAAAAAACTTCAAAGTTTGCTACCGAACCTCCAAAAGCTAAAGGAGAGGCATGGTACAGATTCTTCCTCAGTAGAAACCAACCTGAATGACCTTGATCTTAGATTTCTAGTCCCCAGAACTGTGGGACAATACATTTCTGTAGTTGAAGCCACTATTTTGTGGTAGTTTTTTACAGTAGCTCTAGCAAACTAATGAAGATTTTATAATACGAGATAGTTCAAAGCAGAGATGCATTCTTGAATAAGAAGAGATCCAGGACAGCTTTCTTCAGAAGTGACCTTTAAACTGAGCATTAAGTAGGGGGAGTGGACATAAGTTGTTTTGACCTACTCAGTACTTCTTCCTTTGCAGAACTGACTTCTCTCATGTCCTGTGATCCCAGAGGGCATCCCCATCACACCTTCCAATCTAAAGACCATAGGAAGTCACACGACACAACTCAAGCCAACCAGACTCTCCCTCTTAGAAGCTGAGTTTAAATCAAACACAAAAGAACACTAGCAATCGATGCTGAGCTCACTGATGACAGTACATAGAACTGTGAAACTTCCCCAGAGAAGCTGAGACATATTTTGTTTTCCAGAGATTACTGCAGTAGTATCTCCACTCCTACCTGCCTTTCTTACAGTATGACTTTGATCCTGCTCCATTTGAGAAGTAGGGTCATTCTCCCTCGCTTAATCTGAGTGAGTGGCCTAATGACAAGTGGAAGTGATGCTCTGTGATTTCTGAGGCTACATCCCAAACGGCAATATACTATTCAGCTGGCTCTCTTGGCATCCTTGGAACCTAGCTACCATGGAACCTGGCTACTTGCTTTCCAGACCCTTCTATGTTCCAGGCTCATCGCAATGAAGCTAGTACCAAAAGCCTAGGCATACTGTAAAGAAGCTCAAGAGCCTGTGGGAAGGAACCAAGGCTCCCAGCTCCCCAGTTCAGGTACGCTCTCAGCTACCAGTCATGTGACTGAGCCGTATTGAAAGTGGGACCTCCAGCTCCCATCTGGGCCATGCCAACTGATACCCCACAGGATGGAGGGCTTTCCCTGTCCAGGTTGAAGATTCATAAGTGAAATAAATGCCTGTTCTTGTTTCATGCCATTGAGTTTGGGGGCACTTTATTACCTGGCAGTGAAGCTTCCCTGGTGGCTCAGTGGTAAAGAATCCTCCTGCCAATGCAGGAGCCATAGGTTCGATCCTTGGGTTGTGAAGGTCCTCTGGAGAAGGAAATGGCAACCCACTCCAGTACTCTTGCCTGGAGAATCCCATGGAAGAGGAGCCTGGTGGGCTATACTTTATGGGGTCACAAAAGAGTCGGACACAGCGTAGTGACTAAACAACAACAGACCAAGACTGGAACAGCCGTCCTGATTTCCCTTTTCCCCACAGCCTGGATGTTGGGTTCTTTTTAATTTTGCAGACTTTTGAGGAAGATCCTTTTGAGGAATTTATTCTTACCTGACCTGGCTCTTGAGAAATCTGTATGCAGGTCAGGAAGCATAGCAGCAGCAGCAGCAGCAGCAGCAGCAGCAGCAGCAGCAGCAGCAGCAGCAGCAGCAGCAGCAAGTACTTCCCTTGTAGCTCAGTTGGTAAAGAATCTGCCTGCAATGCAGGAGATCCAGGTTTGATTCCTGGGTCGCGAAGATCCCCTCGAGAAGGAAATGGCAACCCACTCCAGAATTCTTGCTTGGAGAATTCCATGGACAGAGGAACCTGGCAGGATACATACAGTCCACAGGGTCTCGAGAGTCTGACACAACTTAGTGACTAAACCACCACCCCATGATGTACTGCAGTATTCTCTTTATCGTTGTTTATAATTTATACATATTTTATAAAATTATTTTCTATAAGTTTATGCTAATAAAAAAATGTTGGGGGAAAAAATCCCTGTAAGTGTCCATGCCTGCTTCAGGTCAGTAAAGGCAGTCTTTGGAAATGTTACTGAAAGAGATATTTCTTTCTAAATTTATTTTCAAACTTATTAGCTATGGTGTGTTAATAAGAAAGTATGATCTTGATGCATTTCATGCTGTTCAGGCTACATGAAAGAAATAGGAAAAACTTTTTTTTTTTCCTTCTCTGGAAGTTACAGTTGTAATAAAACTGAAGTTGAAGTGATATAGTAGTAACTGCTTTCCTTATTAGCTATGCAATTTCCCCTGCTAATTTCTACCCTTTCTTTTCTATATATTAAGATAAATACAGTCATTAGTATTACATTGTGGAAAAGACACTATTATGATGATAGTTTCACGCGAACATTTTCATGGTACCTACAGTGAGAAAATACAAGTTTGTCCTCAGAGAGCTTTAATGTAGTGATAAGTTAGCGCCTGGTATGAGAAGGGAGGAGCAGAAGACAATGAAAGAAAGAGCTTGGAAGCTTTAAATGTAAATGAACGTTAATCATGAAAAACACTGATTAAAGTGTAATGATGTAAAAGTTAATCTAGCTACTGTGCAATTAACTCAAAATTACAACCATATATTGTATGTGTAATCACATCCGGAGAAACATATTACATAAAAAAAAATTAAAACGCTTTAACAGGATGCTTATGGGAGTTGCTGACAGACAGCTATACCAATTTGATAATTAACTTTTTAAGACTAGTTCACATTTTGTGTTCCTAATTAATGCCTACTTAATTTTTGATACATTCTATATTAACTTAAGTGCCAATTAAATGCTGTGCTAGCTCTAGGAATGGAGAAATTTCTAAACCTCAAAAACCATGTGATTTTATCATTAAATGGCGCAATAGAAATCAACTAAGACCACTTTCTCACTAATACTTTAATAAATCTACCCTTGAACAAAATTAATAAAAATAAAATGTAATTGGCTCTCATGACAGTGAATTCAAGTGATCACCGTGATGATAGTTTCTAATTATATGGTCACTTATAAAAGTTTCTAAAGATAACCTCCACAAATATAATAATTTCTGTAAAGTCACATCAGATGCACTTAATTATCCTTTCATCCTTCAGCTGGAAAGCAGGGTTGAAATCCTGTCATCCTTAATTTTCTGGAAGCTTCATTTTACCTTTCACCTTTAGATCTTCAATCCATTTGGAATTAATTTTTATATAAAGTATAGACCAAAATTCATCTTTTAAAAATGATATTCAACTCACCCAACAGCATTAAATCCCAAATGACTGGCAGTGATAATGTTATCATAAGTTAAAGGTCTACTTGTATCTTTGATTTTTTTCTTGAGTAAATATTCTGTTCCAATTTTCTATTTATCCTGCACCAATACCACATTATTTGGTTGGTATAACATTATATCAAGTCTTAAAAAATTTTTTTTTGAAGAATAATTGTTTTACAGAATTTTGTTGTTTTCTGTCATACCTCAACACGAATAGCCATAGGTATACATGTATCTCCTCCCTTTTGAGCTCCCCTCCCATCTCCCTCCCCATCCCACCCCCTAGGTTGATACAGAGCCCCTGTTTGAGTTTCCTGAGTCATACAGCAAATTCTGTTGGCTATCTATTTTACATTCTACTTGTATCTTTGATTTTTTTCTTGAGTAAATATTCTGTTCCAATTTTCTATTTATCCTGCACCAATACCACATTATTTGGTTGGTATAACATTATATCAAGTCTTAAAAAATTTTTTTTTGAAGAATAATTGTTTTACAGAATTTTGTTGTTTTCTGTCATACCTCAACACGAATAGCCATAGGTATACATGTATCTCCTCCCTTTTGAGCTCCCCTCCCATCTCCCTCCCCATCCCACCCCCTAGGTTGATACAGAGCCCCTGTTTGAGTTTCCTGAGTCATACAGCAAATTCTGTTGGCTATCTATTTTACATATGGTAATGTAAGTTTCCATGTTACTCTTTCCATACATCTCACCCTCTCCTTCCCTCTTCCCATGTCCATAAGTCTATTCTCTATGTCTGTTTCTTCATTGCTGCCCTGTAAGGAAATTCATCAGTACCATTTTTCTAGGTTCCATATATATGCATTAGAATACAATTTTTCTTTTTCTTTCTGACTTGCTTCACTCTGTATAATAGGTTCTAGGTTCATCCACCTCATTAGAACTGACTCAAAGGCATTCCTTTTTAAGGCTGAGTAATATTCCATTGTGTGTATGTACCACAGCTTTTTTATCCATTCATCTATTGATGGACTTCTAGGTTGCTTCCATGTTCAAGCTATAGTAAATAGTGCTGCAGTGAATAACGGGATGCATGTGTCTTTTTCAATTTTGGTTTCCTCAGGGTATCTGCCTAGGAGTGGGATTGCTGGGCCATATGGTGGTTTTATTACTAGATTAAGGAATCTCCATACCGTCTTCCATAGGGGCTGTATCAATTTACTTTCCCACCAACAGTGCAACAGTGTTCCCTTTTCTCCACACCCTCTCCAGCATTTCTTGTTTGTAGACTTTTTGATGATGACTATTCTGACGGGTGTGAGGTGATATCTCATTGTGGTTTTGGTTTGCATTTCTCTAGTAATGAGTGATGTTGAGCATCTTTTCATGTGTTTGTTAACCATCTGTATGTCTGCTTTGGAGAAAAATCTGTTTAGGTCTTTCCCCCACTTTTTAATTCGGTGGTTTGTTTTTCTGGTATTGAGTAGTATGAGCTGCTTTTATATTTTGGAAATCAATCCTTTGTCAGCTTTTTCATTTGCTATTATTTTCTCCCATTCTAAGGGTTGTCTTTTCACCTTGCTTATAGTTTCCTTTGCTGTGCAGACGTTTTATGTTTAATCAAGTCCCACTTGTTTACTTTTATTTCTGTTACTCTAGGAGGTGGTTCATAGAAGATCTTGCTTTGATTTATGTCATTGAGTGTTTTGCCTATATTTTCCTTTAAGAGTTTTATAGTTTCTGGCCTTATATTTAGGTCTTTAATCCATTTTGAGTTTATCTTTGTGTATGGTTTTAGGAATTGTTCTAATTTCATTCTTTCACATGTAGCTGTCCAGTTTTCCCAGCACCATTTATTGAAGAGGCTGTCTTTGTCCCATTGTATATTCTTGCCTCCTCTGTCAAAAATAAGGTACCCATAGATGCATATTTATTTCTGGGCTTTCTATCTTCTTCCATTGGTCTATATTTCTGTTTTCATGCCAGTATCATACTGTCTTGATAACTGTAACTCTGTAGTATAATCTAAAGTCAGGAAGGTTGATTCCTCCAGATCCATTCTTCTTTCTTAAGACTGCTCTGCCTATTTGGGGTCTTTTGTGTTTCCAAATGAATTGTGAAATTTTTTGTTCTAGTTCTATGAAAAATGCCATTGGTAATTTGATAGGGATCACACTGAATCTGTAGACAGTGTTTGGTAATATAGTCATTTTTACAATATTGATTCGTCCTATCTAGGAACATGGAATATCTCTCCATCTGTTTATGTTGTCTTTGATTTCTTTCATTAGTGTTTTATAATTTTCTGAGTATAGTTCTTTAGTCTCCTTAGGTATCTTTATTCCTAGATATTTAATTCTTTTTGTTGCAATTGTGAATGGGATTGATTCCTTAATGTATCTAATTTTTCACTGTTAGTATACAGAAATGCAAGTGATTTCTGTGTATTGATTTTGTGTCCTGCAACTTTGCTAAATTCACTGATTAGCTCTAGTAATTTTCTGATACTATCTTTAGGGTTTTCATTGTACAGTATCATGTCATCTACAAACAGAGAGAACTTTACTTTTTCTTTTCCAATCTGCATTCCTTTTATTTATTTATTTTCTTCTCTGATTGGTGTAACTAGAACTCCCACAACTATGTCGAATAATAGTGGTGAAAGTGGACACCCTTGTCTTGTTCCTGATCATAGGGGGGATGCTTTCAGGTTTTCACCATTAAGAATAATGTTTACTGTAGGTTTATCATATATGGACTTTACTATGTTGAGGTAGATGCCAATTTTTTGAAGAGTTTTAATCATAAATGAAATCATAAGTGAAAGAGGAGAGTGAAAAAGTTGGCTTAAAGCTCAAAATTCAGAAAACTAAGATCATGGCATCTGGTCCCATCACTTTATGGCAAATAACTGGGGAAACAGTGAAAACAGTGACAGACTTTATTTTTTGAAGCTCCAAAATCACTTCAGATGGTGACTGCAGCCATGAAATTAAAGACACTTACTCCTTGGAAGAAAAGTTATGACCAACCTAGACATAATAAAAAGCAGACATTACTTTGCTAACAAAGGTCCATCTAGTCAGGGCTATGGTTTTACCAGTAGTCATATATGGATGTGAGAGTTGGACTATAAAGAAAGCTGAGCACCAAAGAATTGATGCTTTGGAACTGTGGTGTTGGAAAAGACACTTGAGAGTCCCTTGGACAGCAAGGAGATCCAGTCAGTCCATCCTAAAGGAAATTAGTCCTAAATATTCATTGGAAGGACTGATGCTGAAGCTGAAACTCCAATAATTTGGCTACCTCATTCATTTGAAAAGACCCTGATGCTGGGAAAGATTGAAGCCAGGAGGAGAAAGGGACGACAGAGGATGAGATGGTTGGATGGCATCACCAACTCAATGGACATGATCTAAAGGAAATTAGTCCTGAATATTCATTGGAAGGACTGATTCTGAAGCTGAAACTCCAATACTTTGGCCACTTGATGTGAAGAAATGATTCATTTGAAAAGACCCTGATGCTGGGAAAGACTGAAGGCAGGAGGAGAAGGGGACAACAGAGTATGAGATGATTTGATGGCATCACTGACTCAATGGACATGAGTTTGAGTAAATTCTGGGAGTTGGTGATGGACAGGGAGGCCTGGCGTGCTACAGTCCATGGGGTCACAAAGAGTTGGATATGACTAAGCGACTGAACTGAACTGAATTGTAAATGGGTGCTGAATTTTGTCAAAGGCTTTTTCAGCATCTATTGAGATTATCATATATTTTTTATCTTTCAATTTGCTTATATATTGTATCACATTGATTGATTTGCATATATTGAAGAATTCTTGCATCCTTGGAATAAATCCAACTTGATCATGGTGTATGAGCTTTTTGATGTGTTGCTGAATTCTGTTTGCTAAAATTTTATTTAGGATTTTTGCATCTATGTTCATCAGTGATATTGGCCTGTAGTTTTCTTTTTTTGTGTTGTCTTTGTCTCTTTTGGTATCAGGGTGATGGTGGCCTCACTGAATGAGTTTGGAAGTGTTCCTTCCTCTGAAAAATTTTGAAAGAGTTTTAGAAGTGTGGGTATTAGCTCTTCTCTAAATGTTTGATAGAATTCTCCTGTAAAGCCATCTGGTCCTGGGCTTTTGTTTTCTGGGAGGTTTTTGATCATAGCTTCAATTTCAGTGCTTGTAATTGGATTGTTCATAATTTCTATTTCTTCCTGATTCAGTTTTGGAAGACTGAAATTTTCTAAGAATCTGTCCATGTCTCCCAAGTTATCGATTTTATTTCCATATAGTTGTTCATAATAGTCTCATAATCCTTTGTGTTTCTGCATTGTCTGTTTTAACCTCTCCCTTTTCATTTCTAATTTTGTCGATTTTATTCTTCTCTCTCTTTTTCTTGATGAATCTAGCCAAAGGTTTGTCAATTTTGTTTATCTTCTCAAAGAACCAGCTTTTAGTTTTTTAAAAATTCTTTATTATTTTTTCTTTCATTTCTTTTTCATTTATTTCTGCTCAGATCTTTATGATTTCTTTCCTTCTACTAATTGTGGGGTTTTCTCATTCTTCTTTTTCCATTTGTTTTAGGTGTAAAGTTAGGTTGTCTATTAGATGTTTCTCTTGTTTCTTGAGTAAGATTGTAGTGCTATAAACTTCCCTCTTAGAATTGCTTTTGCTGCATCCCATAGGTTTTGAGTTGTGTTTCCATTGTCATTTTTTTCTAGAAATTTTTTGATTTTCCTTTTGATTTTTTCAGTAACCTGTTTGTTATTTAGAAACGTGTTGTTTAATCTCCATGTGTTTGTGTTTCTTACAGTTTTTTTTTTCTTGTAATTATGTCTAGTCTCATGGTGTTGTGGTTGGAGAGGATGCTTGATATGATTTTGATTTTCTTAAATTTACTGAGGTTTGATTTGTGACTCAAGATGTGGTCTATTCTGGATAATGTTCCTTGTGCACTTGAGAAGAAAGTGTATTTTTCTGCATCTGAGTGGAATGTCTGGAAGATATCAATGAGATCCATCTCATCTAATGTATCTTTTAAACTTGTGCTTCCTTATTAATTTTCTGTTTTGATGATCTGTCCATTGGTGTGAGTGGGTTGTTAAAGTCTCCCACTATTACTGTGTTACTGTCGATTTCTCCTTTTATGTCTGTTAGTGTCTGTGTTATGCATTGAGATGCTCCTATATTGGGTGCACAGATATTTACAATTGTTATGTCTTCCTCTTGGGCTGACCCCTTGATCATTATGTAGTATTCTTCCTTATCTCTTATAATCTTTATTTTAAGGCCTATTTTGTCTGATATGAGGATTGCTACTCTAGCTTTCTTTTGCTTTCCATTTGCATGGAATATATATTTTCCATCCTCTCACAGTCTATCTGTTTCTTTAGATCTGAAATGGGTTTTTTATAGACAACATATCTGTGGGTCTTATTTTTGTATCCATTCAGCCAGTTTGTGTCTTTGGTTGGAGCATTTAATCCACTTACATTTAAACTAATTATTGATAAATATGTTCCTATTGTCATTTCCTAAATTGTTTGGGGTTGATTTTGTAGATCTTTTTGCTTCTCTTGTATTTCTTGACTATGTAAGTCCCTTTAACTTGTTGTAAAGTTGGTTGTAAACTTTGTTGTAAAGCTGGTTTGGTGGTACTGAATTCTCTTAATTTTTGCTTGTCTGAAAAGCTTTTTATTTCTCCTTCAATTTTGAATGAGATCCTTGCTGGGTACAGTAATCTTGGTTGTAAATTTTTCCCTTTGAGTACTTTAAATATATCCTGCCATTCCCTTCTGGACTTCAGCATTTCTGCTGAAAGATCAGCTGTTAAATGTATGGGGTTGCCCTTGTATGTTGCTTGTTGCTTTTCACTTGCTGATTTTAGTATTCTTTCTTTGTGTTTATTCTTTTCAGTTGGATTAGTATGTGTCTTGGCATGTTTCTCCTTGGGTTTATCCTGTATGGGACTCTGCGCCTCTTGGACTTGATTGACTATTTCCTTTTCCATGTTGGGGAGAATTTTCAACTATAATCTCTTCAAAAATTTTCTCATACCTTATCTTTTTCTCTTCTTATTCTGGGAACCTATAATTCAAATGTTGGTATATTTGATATTGTCCTAGAGATCTCTGAGACTATCCTCAGTTCTTTTCATTCTTTTTACTTTATTCTACTCTTCAGAAGTTATTTCCACCATTCTATCTTCCAGCTCACTGATTCGTTCTTCTGCTTCAGATATTCTGTTATTGATTCCTTCCAGAGTATTTTTTTAATTTCAGTAATTGTGTTGTTTGTCTCTGTTTGTTTATTCTTTAATTCTGTCTCTGTTTGTTTATTCTTTAATTCTTCTAGGTCTTTGTTAATTGATTCTTGCACTTTCTCTATTTTGTTTTCAAGGTTTTTGATCATCTTTACTATCATTATTCTAGATTCTTTTCCAGGTAGTTTGCCTATTTCCTCTGCATTTATTTGTACTTCAGTGCTTCTAGTTTGTTCCTTCATTTGTGTAGTATTTCTCTGCCTTTTCATTATTTTTTTCAGCTTATTGTTTTTGAGGTCTCCTTTTCCAGGCTTTATTCTTCAGAAGTTATTTCCACCATTCTATCTTCCAGCTCACTGATTCGTTCTTCTGCTTCAGATATTCTGTTATTGATTCCTTCCAGAGTATTTTTTTAATTTCAGTAATTGTGTTGTTTGTCTCTGTTTGTTTATTCTTTAATTCTGTCTCTGTTTGTTTATTCTTTAATTCTTCTAGGTCTTTGTTAATTGATTCTTGCACTTTCTCTATTTTGTTTTCAAGGTTTTTGATCATCTTTACTATCATTATTCTAGATTCTTTTCCAGGTAGTTTGCCTATTTCCTCTGCATTTATTTGTACTTCAGTGCTTCTAGTTTGTTCCTTCATTTGTGTAGTATTTCTCTGCCTTTTCATTATTTTTTTCAGCTTATTGTTTTTGAGGTCTCCTTTTCCAGGCTTTAAGGCTGAATTTCTTCACTTTTGTTTCTGCCCTCCTAAGGTTGGTCCAGTGGTTTGTGTAAGTGTCATATAGGGTGAGATGTGTGCTGAGTTTTTGTTTGTTTGTTTTTCCTCTGATAGGCAAGGCTGAGTGAGGTGGTAATCCTGTATGTTGATGATTTGGTTTGCATTTTTGCTTTGTTTGTTGTTTCGATGAGGCATCCTGAACAGGGTGCTGCTGGTGGTTGGGTGATGCTGGGTCTTGTATTCAGTGATTTCCTTTGTGTGACTCACCGTTTAATATTCTCTAGGGTTAGTTCTCTTGTAGTCTAGGGTCTTGGAGTTAGTGCTCCCACTCCAAAGGCTCAGGGCTTGATTTCTTCCTAGGATGCCCTCCAACACTGTGCTGATCTCTGGACCTACTTTGGGGCATCTCAGATTCTAATCTTGTCCTACCCCTTTGTGTTCTTGTCCTACCCCTACACTGGAACACTAGTGTGTACTCTTTTTGGGAGCCATAGACACAGAGTCTGCCTAGTTAATCATGTGGATTTAATCTGCAACTTATAGAGCTGGTGGGATGGCTTTGGGTCTTCTTCCTTAGCCACATGCCCCCGGGTTTCAACTGTGGCTTTATTTCCACCTTTGCGTGTGTATCATTCACTGGGGCTTGCTCCTGAGGTTGCCCTGGAGGACTTGGGTTTGCCCCTGTGAGGGCCAGGTGTGGAGGCGGTGGACCTGCTTGAATTGCAGGGGTTCTGGCAGCACCAAGTACTCAGGGAGGTTGGTGGCTAGGGCAGCAAGAAATATAGTGCTCTAGAAGGGTATAGCAACCAGTATTGGCCAATACACTCCAGTATTCTTGTATGGAGAACCCACTTGGCAGAGAAGCCTGGCAAGCTACAGTTTACAGGGTCACAAATTTTTGGACATGACTGAAGCAACCCTGCATGAATAGACGCAAGATTTTTTTATGCCTGTGGCAGCTCTGCCTCAATGAGATTTGAGCCTGAAGGTGGCGCAGCTGCTTAGCTTGTGGGGAACCTGGTGGTGCAAAGTGTGCAGGGACATGGACTATCTCTGCAATAGTAGTTAAGGCCCTATCAGAGATTTTTGAGCCTCTTGTAGCTGGCGATCAGAAGGCCTCTTTGGCAAGTCTTTCTCTGTAGCTCTGCTCTTTCAGGCACTTAGAAGGCTCCCTTCCCTGGGGTCCTTCTCTGTTGTTCAGCGCATCAGACACATAAAGGGGCCACTCTGACTGGGGTCCTACTCTGTAGATCAGCATGTCAGGGACTTAAAGGGGCACCCTGAGTGGGGTCTTACTCTGTAGTTCAGCTGCTTCAGGCGTTTAATGGGCCAGCCTTTCTATTGTCCAGCTACCCATGCTGGCATGTAGGGAGAGAGAGGATATGGTGATGGCTCCACCCCCTACGCGTGACTCAGCAGGATCCCCTTGCTTCCATGGCTATCCGGCTCTCCTCCACAGGCATTTCCCACCACGAACTCCTCCCTCATATCCCCTTAATCGGTCTCTCTGCAATCAACAGCAGCCCCCGCCCTGGGATTTTTCCACAATCCCTAAACTGCAGTTCCCAGCCACTGCACCTTCCAGGGGATCTGCGTCCCTATCTGGGGTATGTGTAACTGCAGCCAGGACTATCTGATTCTCATTCCATTTAGGCTGCCACAGATCTGCTGTTTCGCTCTCAGCCTTAAATGTTTCTCCTCTGACTCAGACAATTGCCCTGATGTGGGGATCGGACCCCTGCTTCAGTTCCCTCACCTGCTGAGGGCAGGTNTGATTCTCATTCCATTTAGGCTGCCACAGATCTGCTGTTTCGCTCTCAGCCTTAAATGTTTCTCCTCTGACTCAGACAATTGCCCTGATGTGGGGATCGGACCCCTGCTTCAGTTCCCTCACCTGCTGAGGGCAGGTCCAGTCCTACTAACACTCCTATTTTTTCCCTTTAGTTCCTTCATCCCTCTGAGTTTTGCGTGGTTCTATATATTCTTTTCCGCTTGTCAGGTACTCCTGTCTGCTCTCAGCTGGCGTTCAGTATGCACTTTCTGTCTGAAGGTGTATTCCTGATGTATCCATGGAGAGAGATATACTCCAAGTCCACCTACTCCTCTGCCATCTTGTTCTCTCCTCAGGTCCTTTCTTGAGAGAAGAAAGGCTTTTCTCTGATAGATCTTGCAGAGCCTGCACTTTTTAAAGGGCCTTTTGGAAGTCACAAGCCTGGATTCCTGGGTCTCTCACAGGAGCTCAGAGATAGTGCATCCAGATGATGAGTTATTCCTGTCACTCACTTACACCAAGTCTTGATACCTTGCTGAAAAGATTTTCTCACAGAGTTTTTCTTCTTCAAGAATGTCTTGTACATTCTCGACACACTGAGTTTTAATACAATGAATTATAGAATTATAATTATGGAATTTGCCAATTTTCACACATTTAAAAAATTGTGGAATTTTAATTGAAATTATACTGAATCTTTAAATCGGTTTGTACATAAGTGGCATTGTTGTAATATTGGTTTTTAATTTCTGAGAAAGGCCTTAATTCTCTTTATTTAGTCATTAATTCCTTCAATAAAGTCTNTAGAATTATAATTATGGAATTTGCCAATTTTCACACATTTAAAAAATTGTGGAATTTTAATTGAAATTATACTGAATCTTTAAATCGGTTTGTACATAAGTGGCATTGTTGTAATATTGGTTTTTAATTTCTGAGAAAGGCCTTAATTCTCTTTATTTAGTCATTAATTCCTTCAATAAAGTCTTACATTTGTGTATAGACATCTTTTAAATATCTTGTTAGATGTATTTCTATGTATTTGATAGCTTTGGTTGGTACTGTTGCAAATAAAATGAGAAATGTCTCTTTTTCTATATTTGAGGAGTTTTTGCAGGTTCAGTGTTAATTTTTCTATAAATATTTACTAGAATTCATTGGGAAACTTCTCAGTGCCAAGAGGTTTCTTTCAGAAAAAGCTTTAAATAAAGATTAAAAAAATTAATAGTTATTCAAGTTTTCTATTTTTTTGTGTGTGTCAATTTGAGAAGTTGTCTTTTCAAGAACTTTTCTATTTCACCTTAAATTTTCAAATTTATTAACATGGAATTCTCCATGATATCTTACTATAATGTTTTAATACCTTGTAGGGTCTCGAGTGATATCAGTTTAATTTGACATTGGTCATTGGTGCATTCTTTCCCACATACATGTTCCTGTGTACACACACATACACACAAACACACACCTGTTACACCAGGGGTTACCAGTTTTAATTTTAACTTTTGGAGAGGTAACTTAATTCCTGATTATTCCTCTCCATTGTATTTTTAAAAATATTTTTATTAAATCAGCCCTTTTATATTTCCTATTTTCTACTTTTAAAAAATCTAATTGGACATTTTTCTCCATTTCCCTTGATGGATATTCATTTTTTTTCTACTTCTCTTTATTTTCAACTATATTACTTCTTTAGCTACATTCATTTTTAATGTTAATTATCCTTCAGGTTAAAATAATTTCTAATTTTCATTATGACTTCTTTGACACATAGCTTATTCAAAAGTGTGCTGTTAAATTTTAAAGTATTTGAGATCCTAAACTTCTCTTTATGATATTTATTTGTAGCTCAATTCCACTGTGATCAGAAAGCATAATCATTTAATTTCAGTTGTTAATAGCTGTTGAAACCTGCTTCATGGTCCAATATGTAAAATAGCTTTGTAATGCTCCATGTGTATTTTCAACTATGAGCACAGCTCAATTTTTGCTTTATGCATATATTTCTTTATAGCTCTTACAGTTCAGTTTTTGCTTTATCTATCTATTAATATAGTTACATAGTATGGCTAAGCAGGAAAGAACCCAGCTACAATGCAAGAGACATGGGTTCAATCCCTGGGTCAGGAAAATCCCCTGGAGAAGAAAATGGCAATGTGCTCCAGTATTCTTGCCTGGGAAAACCCATGGAGGGGCCTGGCAAGCTATAGTATATGGGGTTATAAAAGGTGGACAAAGCTTAGCAACTAAACCACTACCATCACATAGTACATAACTTTTAGAATTACTATATTCCTTAATTTAAGCCTTTTATTTATTATTATTTGAAGTGTTCTTTTTGTCTGAAATAATGCTGTTTTCCTTAAAGACCATGTTATCTGACATTAATACATCTACAGTGGTTTCCTTTAAATTAGTTCTTATGTGTTTAATTTTTCCTTCATTTCAGTTTCAGCGTTCTTATATTTTATATTGATCTCTGATAAGCAACATGGAATTAGATTTTATTTTTAATTAAGTCTGATTCTCATTTACTTTTTAACATGCCACAATTTGGCTTTCATATCATAACATTAAATTACCTCAACCTAATAACCTCCATGTCACCTAATCTAAAACATGCTCTCCAATTCATAGATTTCTCTTCATCTGTTTAATTGATATTACAGACTGTTTGTTGTATCTTGACATCTCCTTCTTTTTGGTTTCAGATGCACCATATTCCTGTGGTTCTTCTCTATACCTTCGATGGATCTTCCAGCTGTTCTTAGGGTCTTTGGGCCCATCCTTCAAACAATGTTATTTTCTAAGTCTTCTGTTTTTAGTTCATTGCTCTTCTCACCCCATTGCTCTGCTATGGGATGTTTATATTGTGCTCATTATCTTCTGCTTGATGCTGGCAAATCCCAAATATATATCTTTATAGAATTTATTTTCCTTAATACTTTTTCAGCTATAAGTACTATATAGGAACTTTTATTCTAGACATACCTCTCTCACTTAGTGATTGTGAAGAAGGCTGAGCGCCAAAGATTTGATGCTTTTGAACTGTGGTGTTGGAGAAGACTCTTGAGAGTCCCTTGGACTGCAAGGAGATCCAACCAGCCCATTCTGAAGGAGATCAGCCCTTGGATTTCTTTGGAAGGAATGATGCTAAAGCTGAAACTCCAGTACTTTGGCCACCTCATGGGAAGAGTTGACTCATTGGAAAAGACTCTGATGCTGGAAGGGATTGGGGGCAGGAGGAGAAGGGGACAACCGAGGATGAGATGGCTGGATGGCGTCACTGACTTGATGGACTTGAATCTGAGTGAACTCCGGGAGTTGGTGATGGGCAGGGAAGCCTGGCGTGCTGCGATTCATGGGGTCACAATGAATTGGACATGACTGAGCGACTGAACTGAAACTGAACTGAAAGTAATCAAAATTTGTTCCTTTTGTTTATAACTACTTGCATATAACCGTGGAAAATGATAGAAAGGCAAACATCAAGTGAGAGGTAACAATGGGCCTAAAGACTCTTGTTCAAGGGAGAGCCTGGGACCTTGAAAGGAAGGAGAACAGTTGGTGAGGCTGGAGTGTGAAGGGGTGCGGATCTCAAGATGGGGCTGAGAGGGAGTAAATTAGTACTAACCATATACCACGCCTTGGCAAGGTACATAGCTCCTAATGTCTCAGTCATCTGCATAACAACAATAAGACGGAAGTCCTATTTTTAAGCAACTCCCCACCTCCACACACACAATACCCCATTTAAAGGAAAATGAAATCAAAACTCAGCAACTACTATTTATTGCTGACCTGGAACTCGACCTGGCTCTGTCTTCCTCCAAAGCTTGTCCTCCTAAAACATCTGCTGTGTGGCCCAGGAGATGGTTTATAACTTAGAAGAGAGAGTACAGGGAGAGCGCTAAGGGGGGCATGCATGTATGAATACACAGCCCAGTTGGAAAGACCCAATGTTATGGAGCCATAAAACTCATTTTACAAAGAAAGAGATCAAACATGGAACGTGACTATCATTAAAGGGTGGAAGAAAGAATATGGACTTTGGAACTCCACAGAATTTCCTATTATGGTATTTGTAATGGGGTGAGTGGGGTGAGGGTGTGAGGACCCCCAAGTCCCCCTGGTAAGGTTTGATAATGACGCTTATAAATTGGATGGTGCCTGGTGGGTATCAAAATGTCACCAATAATCCTTGATATTGAGAATAATTATAGTAACACCCAAGGTTGCATAGACAGAGACTCAAAAAAGTGAGGGGAAAGAAAAGCAGGTAAAAAACAGAGGAAACAGGGTAAGATGGGAGAAGGGGACACAAGAGGAAGGAGTTACTGGAAGGAGGGAACATGGGCAGCGGGAACAAAAAACTCAGCTCTCATGCGGAGGATTTTTAAATCTCCACACAAAAAACGATTCCAGTGCCTGAAGCAACTCCTGGCGTGACCACCCCTGCAGGAGAGGTACCAGCCACGTGCAGCCCAGCCCTAGGATCTTATAAAGGATCAGATTTTCGTGCTTGGGTGGGCACCATAGCTCCCAGGAAACCAGTCCCCAAACAATCAGATGCTCCCTTTGCAAAGACAAAAGGCAGCTAGCCCTCTTCTACATGAATCCTCTTAATTTCCCTACCTTGTCAAGGACCAAACAGCTCATTGCATTCTTGGTGGCCATGGGGCTCAGGCTCCCAAGGAAGCCTTGTTACTCTTTGACCGTCATGCATGGGAGAGTTATAGAAGGAATTGGAGGAGGGCAAGGAGAGACGTCCCCTGGGGGCAGTGGGCAAAGTAGCCCACACTAGGACCTCAGCCTCAAGTTTCCATTTCTGCCCAACACCTTATGAAAGGAACTGGTTTTCAAACCCTATCACCCAGGAATAAAGCAAGCAACAGATGAAAGGAATTATAGCAACTTTACCAAGTCATCTAAACTGTGGCCAGCATTGCTAGGATTCCTGGGTATGAGGTTTCCAGACAAGGGAGAAAAATGGACCGAAGGGAATTTCTTTCTTAAAAGGGAAGTGGGTCTGTGTTGAGATAATTCAGAAGAAGGATAAACCTGGGAAGGCTGGTGCTGGTTGCTTGCCATCATCCTATCCTCGGGCCCTTATTGAAAATTCCTACCCTCCAGGCTCCCCATCCCCACATCAGGGTGGGGCCCCTTTCTATGAAGAAAATAGAGGTTGCAATGTTTGGCATATTAATTTGGAGCATATGGTCAAAAATATTGTTTGCTATGGCTCGTGGGCTTATGATATTTAATTTAAAATAGATTTTCCTAAATAAAAAGAGACTTTGTACAGATGGCCATTAAAAGCAAACCGTTTTGCTGCTCGGCATTGTTAAAATACAATGTTTTTAAAGCATTTTATAAGATGTTGGCCCTTTGGCAAGAATGGAGTGTTCTGAAAAGATGGAGGCTTGGCACAATGACAAGATGTCCCTGGTACGATGGTCACAGGCCCAGTTCTGTGGGCAATCTTTATCTCAGTAATCTCAATTTTCTTTTATGCAGTACATTTCCTTCTTAAATCCTAAAGTTACATTCAGACCTGAGAAAGTCCAACTCTTGAGATCAAGTGGCTAGAGTGATAACCACAAATGCTTTCTTATGTCATTTCTCATTAAATATGAACAGATTGTTTCCACAACAAACACAGAGCAAGCGCGAGACCAGGTGTTCCCCCATTTTCCACATCTCTTCCTGCCTTAGTGGGAGGATTACAGGGCTTTTCCTTCCTCTCTCTCTGTCTTCTTTTAGCGATCACCTGAGGTTGATGACTGCCACAAAAAGGGTGGCCTGGCATCTTAAAGGCTTGGAGGTTGATGAACATGTCAAGTAAGGTTAGTCTACATGGAGCACGTGAGTGGCGTTTTTGCGCTATTGATAATGCAGGTTCTTTCGAGTGGTTACAAAAATAAAAACACCTCTCATCTCAAGAGAGTCATACCATGAATTATGTCAATCCAGCTTGTTTTCTCCAACCAATTCATTCTGATTTTCTGAGGATGGCAGCACACCCAGAGGGTAGAGCCTGCTAAGCTGCTTAGCCATGAAACACACACAGGAAAACGACAAAGCGAAGTTGATGGTGCTAATTTATGGGCTCCTGCTCCAGATGGGAACATTCTGAACAACACTGGCCTTTTCCATCCTCCCCTCAAACCATCCCCAGACAGCATCCTTCCCTGGAATATGATCAGGAGAGAGCACATACCTCAGGATCCAATCTGCTGTACTGGTTTTCATGACACAAGGTCATCCACTGAAGACTCTTGTTGAAAAGCTGATACTTGAGAAATGGTTTCATATTAGTTCAGGATAGAAAAGAAAGCTGATAGAAGTTTCTAGATTGTCAGTAATCCTTTCTTATGAATGGCCAAAGCAAAACAGCCCACTTTTTGCTGGAGCGTCAGAGAAACATGGAGGTACCAGAACAATTGTTCCCAGCACAGTACCATCTGTAATTAGTGACGCAACAGCCACAGGGTGGTTTGTTTTTCTAGTTCAGTAACTTTTAACAACACTTGTAATCAGTCGGGTTTTTAGAAAGAGGGTGTGAGGGCCAGGGGAAAGAATTACATTACACATAGCACAGCAGTCCTGGGGAAATGCTCACGGCTGGACACACCTTTCTGCCAGGGTGGCTTTCTGAGCCTTTGTTTGAAGAGATATAAACAAAAGCTTAGGGGAACACAGGAGTGATACTTCAATCCCATGGGGTAACCTCAGAGGGGAAGCTTTCTCCTCTGTCCACGAAGTGAGGGATTGGGTTTTCCAGCAGCCAGAGGACTGCAGCCCTGCCTTTGCAGAGCTTTGGAGACAGGTACTTACCTGGCCTGCACCTGGATATCAGTTGCTTAAACGGGGCACAAACCTGCCAGAGCTTGAAAGAGTCAGAACACAGAATATGTGACGAGAATTAACAAAACTAGAAGACAGTTTTACTGAAGCAGGCAAGATCCGTACTGGGGCTTTGGCAATTCAACTCCAAAAAATTCTTCAGTGGAGTTATCAATTAGCACACGCTGTGGTGAGAGGAAGGTAGATATTGATTTGTAAAGTTCCTATCTCGGTGGCTGTCTTTGAATGAACTCAAGGAGTTTGGCCACTCTTAACCAGGCATTAAAATTAAAGAAAAAAAATGACTAAGGTTTTTTTTTTAATTCTTAAAAAAATTTTTTTTTCTGTTTATAACAAGACACTACATGTTCAGTATAGACAAATTAGAAAGCGTAGATAATAGAAAAAGAAAAGTCGAAGACATTCATAATCTCAGCATTCAGCAACCATTTCTTACAAAAATCAGGGCTGAGAAGACATACTATTTCGTAATATCCTTTTGTCACTTTTGAGTCTGTACTGTCATTACTTACAATTGATAAATTTGCATCTACTTCATTCTTAATGGCAGCTTACTATTGTATGTCATGGACGTACAAAAGCTTTTTAATCACTCCTTTGTTTTTAAACATTCAGATGGTTTCCAACTTTTACCTGTGTTGTAAACTGCTTCCGTGAACCACCTTCTGGGTAAGTATTCACATTAAATACTTTACATAATACATTAAAGTGTTATTTTCGTTGTTGTTCAAAAGGAGTAACTTGGCAATGCTCTTGAAAATGTTCTGAGAACTAAAGTCAAGACAAGGAACTGACATAAGCTCAAATGAGGCCATGACCTTCCAAATATGTCTGCATAGAAGATGTGAATGGCGTTTTGTAATAGGTGTGACTGAAATAGTAAAATAGGAAATATTAAAAGAAATTCTGTAAAAGTACCAGGCATTGAATCAAACTGTACAGGACCACCAATGATCTGTAGATGTCTGCCATCTCTAATTTCTAAACATGCTATTCTAGGAGCCTCTGTTTTTAAAACACATAAATGCATGTGGTGTCTTCCTGGGTTATTTGGACCAAATACTGTAATTCTTTAAGATCAGCAGGCTGTTTTGGAGGATGACAAAAAGAAAAAAAACAACCTGGTTCAGATGGCAAGAGAGAGCTGGGGGTCAGGGAGATGTTGAAATGATAGTGGTAAAAGGCAAAATGCTAAGACAGAGTAGGTCATGTTGTCCTTAGTGAACTCAAAATATATGATTTGATAAAAATAATCTTAAACTCTGCTTTCAAGGAGAGTGTTTATAAGAAGCATGAAAGACAGTTAAGGATTTCAGCAGACAACCTTGTGTATGGAGGGCAATCATAGGGCCCGACTGTCACCACACCCTCTCCCAGGTCTTTGTCGAACTGACATGGCTAAGCAGTCAGATTGCTTTTCCCTGAGTCCACACACAGCCCCGGTCCCTCCATCTGGGTCTGCAGGCTGCCATGAGCAACCTATTGAAACTGATGCTGGAGATGATACTTAGTTTCTATTGCTGGCCTGGTGGATTTTCCACTAGTAATCATTCAGCAACCATTTCTTACAAAAATCAGGGCTGAGAAGACATACTATTTCGTAATATCCTTTTGTCACTTTTGAGTCTGTACTGTCATTACTTACAATTGATAAATTTGCATCTACTTCATTCTTAATGGCAGCTTACTATTGTATGTCATGGACGTACAAAAGCTTTTTAATCACTCCTTTGTTTTTAAACATTCAGATGGTTTCCAACTTTTACCTGTGTTGTAAACTGCTTCGGTGAACCACCTTCTGGGTAAGTATTCACATTAAATACTTTACATAATACATTAAAGTGTTATTTTCGTTGTTGTTCAAAAGGAGTAACTTGGCAATGCTCTTGAAAATGTTCTGAGAACTAAAGTCAAGACAAGGAACTGACATAAGCTCAAATGAGGCCATGACCTTCCAAATATGTCTGCATAGAAGATGTGAATGGCGTTTTGTAATAGGTGTGACTGAAATAGTAAAATAGGAAATATTAGAAGAAATTCTGTAAAAGTACCAGGCATTGAATCAAACTGTACAGGACCACCAATGATCTGTAGATGTCTGCCATCTCTAATTTCTAAACATGCTATTCTAGGAGCCTCTGTTTTTAAAACACATAAATGCATGTGGCGTCTTCCTGGGTTATTTGGACCAAATACTGTAATTCTTTAAGATCAGCAGGCTGTTTTGGAGGATGACAAAAAAAAAAAAAAAAAACAACCTGGTTCAGATGGCAAGAGAGAGCTGGGGGTCAGGGAGATGTTGAAATGATAGTGGTAAAAGGCAAAATGCTAAGACAGAGTAGGTCACGTTGTCCTTAGTGAACTCAAAATATATGATTTGATAAAAATAATCTTAAACTCTGCTTTCAAGGAGAGTGTTTATAAGAAGCATGAAAGACAGTTAAGGATTTCAGCAGACAACCTTGTGTATGGAGGGCAATCATAGGGCCCGACTGTCACCACACCCTCTCCCAGGTCTTTGTTGAACTGACATGGCTAAGCAGTCAGATTGCTTTTCCCTGAGTCCACACACAGCCCCGGTCCCTCCATCTGGGTCTGCAGGCTGCCATGAGCAACCTATTGAAACTGATGCTGGAGATGATACTTAGTTTCTATTGCTGGCCTGGTGGATTTTCCACTAGTAAGGGATGTTTTGGAGGAATGGGAGGATTTAATTGGTTAGGAAATTGAGAAATCAATGCCTGGAATTGATGGAGCTAAATGGCGGGAGAAGGGCATTCTGCTGAAAAAGCTGAGAATCCATCCTGTGGAACAATTCCAGAAGGCTTGTTTTTCTGTTTGTAATTTGGAACTATAATCCACACATTTTCCTGAAGTGTTTAATCATGACACCATCACACGCCAGAATTAGGGGCAACTGTGAATGACTCTATTGCAGCAAATGGCAAGCCCTCGCTTCCATATACAGATCTATCAATTAGTCAACATTTGTAGAGTGCCTTAGGCTCATCCAAGGAATAGGAGCCTGAGACAGGTCTTGTGCGCAGCTAATTTATTGTGGGACTTGAGTTCAGAGATCCTCGGCAAGGGATTGGAAAGAACAACACAGAAAAAGAAGGAATGCTGATATGAGGGTGTGGACTGGATCCCCTAGGAGCCTCTGAGGAGCTTCTAGAATCTTCCTCAGCCTTATCTGGTGAGGGACTGAGGAGGCGATCCGTGCCCCTAACCCCCATAGGTCAAAGATCACACCGAGGAATAAGTGCTGCACGCATGTGCATGCCAAATAGGTTCCTGCTGTCAGGCCTGAAGCAGAAAGTGAAAGACACACAGTGTGGCCTGGGCCCAGGGCTGTGGGGCAGATGCTGTCAGATTTCACTCCTGCAAAGCAGGTTGCTACAGTTATGACTGTATTAGAAGTAATAAAATTATTAGAGACAATCTTTCTGAGTGTCAGCTAAGTGATGGAAAGGAACAGGCCTTAAAGCTGATGGGAGAGCAAGTTCATAGGCAGAGGCCAAAAAGAGCTTGGCCTGTACCAGGACCAGATAGCCCCAAATGACTGGAGCCCAGTGAATAAGGAGAAAGGAGTCAGAGATAAGAGATGCCAACCTACCAAGGGCTTTGTAGACCGTGAGAAGTTTGTATTTGATGGGAAGACATTGGAGAGTTTGCAAGTGGAGGAGTAACATCATCTGATTCAGCTTTAAGGAGAGAAAAAAAGAAAAAACACTCTGGGAGCTGAGCAGAGAATTGAAAGTTGAAAAACTGGGAGTGCGAGGTGGGAGGGGGGTTCATGTTTGGGAGTTCGTGTAAAAAAAAATAAAATTAAAATTAAAAAAAAAAAAAAACTGGGAATGGGAAAGGTGAGCACACAAGCAGAGGGAACCATGAGGGGCGATTATAGAAGCACATGTAACAGACAAGAGTTGTTTCTTTTTGTTCCCATGGGGGCATGATTGCTTTATGAAGTGCTAGTTTCTGCCGCACAGTGAAGTGAATCAGCTGTATGTATACATATATTCCTCCCTCTTGAGGCCTGCTCTCCTCCACCTCCCATCCCACCCCTCTGGGTCATCACAGGGCACTGAGCTGAGCTCCCTGTGCTGTATAGCAGGTTCCCACCAGCTCTCTGTTTTACACATGGTGGTGGATGTATGTCAAGGCTACTGTTTCAATTAGCTGCACCCTCTCCTTCCCCCACTGTGTGCACAAGCCTGTTCTGTACATCTGTGTCTCTATTCCTGCCATGGAAACAGGTTCATCTGTTTCTTATAGGGTGATAGTCTTCAAACACTTTTCTCTTGTTCACTCTAATAAGATTTGGAAAAATTATGAATACAGCCCCTCATTTTTAAGTTGGCATCTGAAATTTTTCAACCTAAGTATTAAATAGTTACCAAAAAGGTAATTTCTGCTCATTATAAATGTTGACCATTTAAAGTAAAACTTTACATATATTACTCTTTTCAAGATATTCAGTTGAAACTAAATTCCAAAACTTAAACACCATTTACTGTGTGCATTCATTTTAAAAGCACATTAACAAGCTTTTCTATGACAAATATTTTATTCTATCTTTATCTTTTAACTCATATTTTTATTCTGATTTCCATTACATTTCCCTGCAATTTTTATCCTGATGTAATATATTTTAATATTTGAAATTCTTCTATTGATTATTCTAGCATATTCTCTACATCAAAAATGCATGTGAAAATTGGGATTTATTTTTTTCAATTCCTATGGCCATAAAACCTCTAACTATTGATTTTTCTGATTGAATTATTAGAAATTCTAATGCACAATTAATTATAATAACACACAACTGATTACAATAACACAAACATATTACACAATTATTATTATACCATCAACTATTAACTACTAACACACAATTGATTACAATAATATAAACACATTTCAAATGCTATTGAATAATGATTAGATATAAAAAACTAAACTTTATTAAAAATGCATCTCTTTGGGTGGTTAATGGGGTTTTTTTCCCCCTTGAATGGTTTTTACTTGCTGCTAGAACGAGACAGAATTCAACATCAATTCTATCTCAATTCTTATTTTTATTGATATGAGTGCTAAGAAAAGTATTCACAAAAATATGTAAATAGAAATGAAAAGAGTTTTATTATAGCACATCTGTCACTGGTTTGAACTCCTTTTGAGTTACATACCAAAATATGACAAGCTGATCGGTCTTCAAAACATGCTTCAGTGATCTATCAGCTCAGTTAGTTCTTTCTTCACTTTGTTGAGCACCAAGAATTGGAGACAATCTGATTTCATCAAGGATGGTTCCCAGTCCTTGGATGCATTCCTTTCGTTCCTTTCACCAAAGAACCTAAGGGATTTTCCACTCCCCAGGGGAGGTAGGTAAGCTCAGAAATGGATGATGAGTAAGCCTTTCGCTATAGAAGGAAAGATGTGAGAGGAGGGGTACCAAGACTGTAAATAACTTGAGCACCAAGAATTGGAGACAATCTGATTTCATCAAGGATGGTTCCCAGTCCTTGGATGCATTCCTTTCATTCCTTTCACCAAAGAACCTAAGGGATTTTCCACTCCCCAGGGGAGGTATTACAGTAAGCTCAGAAATGGATGATGAGTAAGCTTTTCGCTATAGAAGGAAAGATGTGAGAGGAGGGGTACCAAGACTGTAAATAATCTCAGCATCCTTGTCAAGCAGATCGATTTGGAGAAAGAGAACATGGAAATCAATTGCTCTGGACTCTTTCNCTCCCCAGGGGAGGTATTACAGTAAGCTCAGAAATGGATGATGAGTAAGCTTTTCGCTATAGAAGGAAAGATGTGAGAGGAGGGGTACCAAGACTGTAAATAACCTCAGCATCCTTGTCAAGCAGATCGATTTGGAGAAAGAGAACATGGAAATCAATTGCTCTGGACTCTTTCTTTTATGTACATCTGGGAAAACTTTCATGTAATCCCGCAGTGAAAAACCCTTTGCTTTCAAGCCCACTCGTCTTGGTTTTGGCAATGAACGTGTGAGAATTGCTGGAGTTAAAGTCAATATCAAAGGTTGATGCTTAGGACTTGATGATGGAATAGATACAGGGTCTGAATGAGAGAGGGAATCCAAGATGATACTTCAGTGTAATAGGAAGACAGTTGGAAATGAGGGGGTCTGATACACAACAATAAACTTTGTGTATTTCTTATTCAGGAAAGGCCTGCTGTGGGTTAAGGCTGACCCTAGGATTCAGGGTTTCTCTAAGGCATCATGCTGCCATGTCAACATATGGCTTCCAAGACTCAGCAAAATGGAAAGAGAGAGGGGCTCCAAGTTGTAAGTTTCTTGTCTTAGAAATACCTTCAGTCATTTTTGCTTACAGTCCATTGGCTAGAAGTAATTGCCTAGTGCTCAGCCTATTGCATAAGAGGCTGGAATGGAGGATACCACGGAGCATTTTGTGAGTGCTGTCTTGGCCAAACTGGGTTTTGGCATATGAAACTAGATGAATGCTGCGTCTCACTAAGAAGATAATATTTGTATAGACTCATTGCCAACCAGGATTTTGGGGAGAAAAATGATAATGGTTTTCATCTTTCCATATAGAAGAATAAACAGGCAAGACCTGTGGAGGAAAATATGGAAAACAACACCAATGAGAAAAACTTGCCCTACCAAATATTGAAATATATTACAAACCTAAAATAATTACAATGGCCAGTTTCAGAAGAACAAAAGAGAAAACCCTGAAACAGACTTTAGTTTATATAAAGGCAGCCACACGGGGCATTAGTACCACTCTTTACACCATTACTAAAATAATTTTCTCCTCTGAAAGAAAAATGTAGGTGATTACTTAAATTATTTCAAGATGAGCAAGGACTTCCTGAGCATAAAAGCAATAAAAGAAATGAAAGACATGAAAGAAAAGACTAAATACATCTGAGAATATATTAAAGTTTTTGTCAGTAGGCAATGCAAACAAAATTAAAAGTCAAATGACAAACTGAAAATGGGTATTTAAATAAACATGAGGCAAAGAGTTAACAACCTCACTTTAAAGAACTCTTACAAAATTGTGATGCCACCAACATGCCAAGTTTTAATGGTAAAGGGTAAGAAAAGACAATTCACACTAGACATACAAATAGCTAAGAAAGACAGTGGCAAGCAATGTAAAATAATCTTTTGCTCACTAAATCGACAGGTAATCTTAAGCTATTACCTCAGGAGTCAGTGCTGGCAAGCATTTAATGAGAATGATGATGGCATTTTCTGATGGAAAAAGTGTGAATTGGAGCAAACTTCCTGGAAAGCGATTTGTAATATGTAATCAATACTGAGATGCTAAAGTGTTTATGACAGTGTTCTATATCTGACATATATATATATAAAACATAATGTCAGTTTAGAAGAAGGAAATTTGTGATATTTATATTCTGCTTCAAATAAAAAATATTATATCTTTTAACCTAGTAATTCTACTGCAATGGATTATACTAAAGAAATAATAAAATTTATAATTAAAAATTTGTGTGTAAAGATATTCTTACAGTGTAACTTATTATAGAAGTGAAACTTAGAAAAGCACCAACACACTGCAAAATAAGAAAGGAAAATGTTTAATTCAGTAATACTTTTAAAATAGAATTTTAAGCACCCATTAAATATCAAGCTGTCTAGGAACATTTTGTTAAACTGAGATAATTATCATAATAGGATATCCAACAGTAATTCAGAAATAAAAATATAAGATGTATGTGCCGTGCTCAGTCTTGCCTGACTGTTTGAGATACCCTGGACTGCAGCCTGCCAGGCTCCTCTGTCCATGGGGATTCTCCAGGCAAGAATACTGGAGTGGGTAGGCAATCCCGTCTCTAGGGGATCTTCCTGACCCAGGAATCGAACCAGGGTCTCTTGCATTGCAGGTGGATTCTTTACCAGCTGAGCTACCAACTTGGTCCCAATTTTAAATACATTCATATGGAAACATAAGTGCTTAGATGCAAGAGCTTCCCAGGTGGCGCTAGTGATAAAGAGCCTGCCTGCCAATGCAGGAGACAGGAGACACATGTTTGATCCCTGAGCCAGGAAGATCCCCTGGAGGAGAACTTGGCAGCCCACTCCAGCATTCTTGCCTGGAGAATCCCATGCACAGAGGAGTTTGGTGGGTTGCAGTTCATAGGATCACAAAGAATCAAACTTGACTGAAGTGACTTAGATAACAATGATGTGGAAATGGATAAAAATGTTAACATAGTAAGAGTAGTTATCTCTGAGTGACTTTTATTTTAGTTTTCTTTCCCACCATTATCCAATTTTAAATAATTAATATTAAATAATAATTAATGTAATGATTAAAATTGATGTCAGTAAAATAAATAGAAAAGTAATTAAGTACAGTCACTGGAAGTTATCCTACTCTGAAGCCAATCCTCAAGGCTTTGGGAGAAATTCAGCTTTTGCCAAACTCATAGAATCATTAGTAGCTCAGTTCTCTCCCCCAGACCATGTCCATTATGCAGTGCTGTGCAGAGGAAAGCATATTGGATTGTAAGTCATAGATTAACTTCCATGGTGGTCGTGACTAGGACTGCTCACCAGTGTGATTTACAGCAAGGAGGTCCTGAAACTCAACACACCCTCTGAAACTCTATAGGTGAAGGAGAACTGAAAAACTAGCTGGATAGTGTTTTGTCTTACAGGAGAAAATTTGTCATTTTAGTTAGTTAGGAATCACCCGTCATCATGGGCAGTTAACTTGCAAGAATATCTTTTCCTGCCTCTGCCTTTAAGCTTCTCTGACACCTTGACCTGAGGCTGCAAGAGAAAACTAAGAAGACAAATATAGCGGCTTCTACCCAAGAGCCCATCTTCACTGTCTTGACATCACCCTGATTTTGTCTGGAGTTCAGTTCTATGGAATGAAACATGACTGCTCCATCTCTTTATGGCCATCCCATTTCTGCCTGGCAAATAACTCTTTTTCCCAGCCTTCCTTGAAGCTGGAAGTGGACCCACATAAGGAGAAGTCTAGCTTTTCAGGGGAAAACATTTCTTCTAAGATGAGAAGACAGGAGCTTATAAGGAAACAGTCTTTTGAGTCCGCCTTACTCAACCGTGATGGCTGAGTCATGGAAGCCATCTTAAGACCATAAGAGAAAGTTGAAGAGAATTTCATAGAGGCCTACCCAATGCTCTGACATGGTCTGGCTGCTGAACCAGCTCTGGAGAGTTTATCTACAAGTTTCTTGAGCTATTAAGTGTTTGATGGCTAGGGATTTTTTACTTACAGCTAATTGCTTCTCTTTTTTGTAGTATAATTACTTTAATGTTGTATTATTTTCTCCTGTACAACAAAGTGAGTCAGCTATATGTATACATATATCACCTCCCTCTTGGACACCCCCAGCACCCCATTCCACCCATCTAGGGCATCACAGAGCACCAAGCTGAGCTCCCTGTGCTATACCACCACTTGCCACCAGCTATCTATTTTACACATGGTAATGTATTTATGGGGCTTCCCAGGAGACTCAGTGGGCAGAAGAGACTCAGATTTGATCCCTGGGCCAAGAAGATACCCTGAAAGAAGGCATGGCAATCCACTGTAGCATTCTTGCCTGGAGAATCCCATGGAAAGAGGAGTCTGGCAGGCTATGTTCCATGGGGTCGCAGAGTCAGACATGATGGAAGTAACTGCAAATGCACACACGCACATTGTATTTATGTCAAATCTAATCTTCCAATCATCCCACCACCACCCCCTCACTCCCCCTGGCCTATGTCCACACATTGATTCTCTACACCTGCATCTCTATTCCTGTTCTGGAATTGGACCATTTTTCTGTACCATTTTTCTAGATTTCACATACATGCATTAATGTGCAATGTTTGTTTTTGTCTTTCTAACTTACTTTGCTCTATATGACAAACTCTAAGTCTATGTACATCTCTACAAATGACCCAGTTTCATTCCTTTTTATGACTGAGTAATATTCCATTGTATATATGTACCCCATCTTCATTATCCATTCATCTGTTGATGGACACTTGAGTTATTTCCATATCCTAGCTGTTGTAAACAGTGCTGCAATAAACACTGGGATACATGTGAAATTTTGGATTATGTGTCTTAAATAGATATAATGAGATTTTAGAGGTGGCCTTGATTTGCTCATGATGTTGTTTCTGGATTCCCAAATATGGGATGTGGCTATTTGTGACAACGCTCATGAGGCTCTCTAAGCATGTCTGGGGCTTCCCCAAATGACTCGATGGTAAAGAATCCTCCTGCCACTGCAGGAAACAGAGAAGATCTGGGTTTGCTCCTTGGGTTGGGAAGATCCCCCGAAGAAGAAAATGGCAACTCACTGTATACCTGCCTGGAAAATTCCATGGACAAAGGATCCTGATGGGTTATAGTCAAAGGGGTCACAAAAGATTAGACACAACTTAGTGACTAAAACAAACACAAACATGCTTTGTGTTCTTGCAAACTAACATAGAGGTGAATGCTGCTAAGTCACTTCAGTCGTGTCCGACTCTGTGCGACCTCATAGACAGCTCCGCCGACCCTGGGATTCTCCAGGCAAGAACATGTCAATAGTTAGATCAGCCTTGCCTCAGTTAAATCTTTCAAATTCAAGAATGCTTCAGACCTCATTATTATTCTTGTCTTGGTGTTTACTATCTTTAGTTAACTTGTCTGGGGTCCAATGTTTCAGTTCTGTTCTCTCGATCCACTCTTTGGGAGAAATGTCGTATTTAGAAACATCTACCCATATTGCTTATAAATATATATTTTTAATTCCTTGGTTTGTATGGTCAGAGCTAGCAGATTTGACAAACAAACTCCATGGAAAATATATTCTTAGACTCACTATAAAGCCCGTGACAAGATAGCAAGAGATATATTTCATGGGCTTTATAGTGAGTCTATTTTCACCCATAAGCATCAGTCTAAAAGAATCTGGGGCCAGGCTCAGATGGTAAAAGAATCTCCTTGCAATTCAGGAGAGCTGGGTTTGATCCCTGGGTCAGGAAGATCCTCTGGAGGAGGCTAAGCCACCCACTGCAGTATTCTTGTCTGGGGAATCCAATGGACAGGGGAGCCTAGCGGGCTAGAGTCCCTATGGTCACTACGAGCCGGGCGCGGCTGAGCAGCTAACACTACTGCTGCTGCTTTTAAAACCAGGAAACTGTCTGATCTCCAGACAGAGACTGCCGCTCGGTCAGTGCTTATGCCCTGCTTGAGTCACACCCACTGAGGCGCAGACACGCATACCTAAAACTCACGCATGAGCTGAACTCAGGGCATAATCGCTCTTCCTTCTTTGGCTGCGCCAGGCCTTCGGCGCTGCTCACGAGGGCTGCTCTCTCGTTGCGGAGCCTCGGCTTCGCGTTTGGCCGCTTCTCTGGTTGTGGAGCACAGGTTTTCGGGGCAGGGGCTTCAGTAGCTGAGGTTCGAGGCCTCCAGAGCGACGGCTCAGCAGAGTCATGGTGCGCGGGCTTAGTTGCCCTGTGCCACGTGGGATCTTTCTGGACCAGGGATTGGCAGATTCTTAACCACTGGATCACCAGAGAAAACGAAACAAACAACTTTTAAAGCAGTGACCCATCTACCGATTTTAGTAAAACAGTCAGTATTGACACTCACCCCTGTGATCAGCAGAAATGACCGAGGCTCAGCTTCCCCGCTTTCTGACAACATTTGTGTATCCCATACTTAAAGCTGGAAGGAATGTGGGGAAAGATGATTGCCTTGGATATCAGGACTTGGAAACTAATTCTCTGACCCTTAGTTTTTGGGGGTCTTTTGTGTGTGGTGTAAAAAGATGACTTGGCCCAGATGCTCTTAAAGGTTCCTGACTGCTTTCAGATTCTTCTGCAGAGGAATGTAGGAAAATGGAAAAAAAGAAAAAAAAAGAAAAAAAAAATTTACTCTCCTTCTGTTAGAAGATGCCCTGTAGACCTGAAAAATAATAATATTTGGAATGTCAAAATTTTCTGAGAACTTACTGTATGCCAGACACTAGATTGCAAACAGCTTTTTGTGTATTATTTATTCCTTAAGATAACGAGGCATTATCACTCCCATTTTGCCAAGGAGACAGGTCTTAAGGGGCATCATGACTACGCCAGGATCACATAAATGAAAGGAGAGAACTTTTATTCCAAAACCCATTATCTTACCCATCACATCACATTTAAAATAACATATGAGCTCAACTGGGCTTCCCAGATGGCACTAGTGGTAAAGAACCCGCCTGCCAATGCAGGCGATGTCAGAGACATGGGTTCAATCCCTGGGTCGGGAAGATGCCCCAGAGGAGGAAATGGCAACCCACTCCAGTGTCCTTGCCTGGAGGTGCATGCATGCATGACCTTCATTGTAGAAAAGAACCAGACTCGAGGTTCTTCTTATTTCTGTCTAAAATTAAACATGCATTTCAGTAAATGTGTTTTGTAATTTTTGGAGGTTGTGTTTTGGCTCCCATGGGGAAATACCATTTTCTTGATAAAGGATGGATAAGCAAAGAATGATCTGTTATATGTGATCATAGGAGTCACGTCCTGTGAGACTTTTTACAGCCTGTTACAATTGGGGTTTTCAAGAATTGCTGTCACTGAATTCCATAAACATCCTTTGTGTTCAGAATATGGTAGCACCTACTCTCAAGGTATTGTTAATACGCTCAGTAAAAACACACTTGCCTTCTGCAGGCTATGGTTTTGCTTTGAAATCTCTGTAATTAAGACATTCACATTTCAAAGCACTGGGTATTATTGAGTTCAAAGAAACAAAGATGTATTTCATCTTTTTTTTTTTTCCCCTACAGATGATTCATCAATTCCACTCCTCCCGCCTACAGACGTCTAAATTTCAGTTTTCTGAGAAGCTACAAAGCGTGAAGTGGCATCTCCGCATTGAGTCAGAGGACACTGAGTGTTAAACTGTAATACCGCCAAGAGTTTGGTGTCAACCCTCTTAACCTGTTTTCCGGTGTAAGCGTCATTAACAATGCTCTTTGCCCTTGGGCACTAAAAGGAAAAGACACCAGTAACCCTACACCAACTGTTCCACTTAAGTAACTACTGACGTGCCCGTTATCTTTCCAGGCTATCCGGGGAAGGGGGTGGGAACATTTACTCCTGTGTCCCCCTGGCAAGCTGGCTAATGCTTGTCAAAGCAAGAGCTCTGTTCCCTGAGGCTCAATTTCCTGTCCCACATTTGAATCTGCACACTTGGGATAACCAGAGAATACTCACGATTGTGTTTACTGGACTATAAGACAGCACAAACATCAGTGTGTCTGCTTCAGACACACACACATGCATACAAATCAGACAGCTAACAGGAAATATTTCACACTGAAACACCTTGGTTAAATTTCCAGGTGCATTTGTATTAATTTGAAATATCATCCCTAGCAATTTGTAGGTAGTAAGTTTGGAAAGTTCCTGTTCAACATTTTCTTTATTTGTTCAAGTAAATCCATTCATCCACATTTTATTTGCTGAAGCAAATATACAAAGTGGTTTGCAGTATACTAAGGCTCTTCAGTCATGTCCGACTCTTTGCGACCCCGTGGACTGTAGCCCGCCACGCTCCTCTGTCCATGGGATTCTCCCAGGCAAGTATACTAGAGTGAGTTGTCATTTCCTACTCCAGGGGATCTTCCCCACGCAGGGATCGATCCCACATCTCTTACATTTCCTGCACTGGCAGGCAGGTTCTGTAAAGTGCCATGTAGGAAGCCCTGTGAAGTGGTAGCTCTGTGGTAAAGAATCCTCCTGCCAGTGCAGGAGATGTGGGTTTGATCCCTGGGTCAGGAAGATCTGGAGAAGGAAATGGCAACCCATTCCAGTATTCTTGCCTGGGAAATCTCATGGACAGAGGAGCGTGGCAGGCTACATTCTATGGGTCACAAAGAATCAGACACAACTGAGCAACTAAACAGCAAACATATGATGTATTCCAAATATTCACTCAGGATTCCGTTAGAAGAGCTATAAGCACTTTTTTAATGTGTCAAGATTGCCCCTGGCGATCTTCTTGAGTCTTGACCAGTAGAGGCAGCTAATTAGGTAGAATATTCCAGAGCAATGGAAGTCCCTGCAGAGTGAGATAATTCAAGCCATTCCTTATTTCATAATGAACATTGTAAAAAAATGGTTTCTTCATTATGAGAGGAAGGGGCTGCTCTAATGGAGTGGAGATTGGCAGAAAGAGTGTTACTTGGGTTTTGCAGAAGGAACGTTTTCAACAGTTATATACCCTTAATATTTTAAAAATGTACTTTGGGAATCAAGCAGATCAGCTCTTCCAAGCCAATCACTTTCCAATCCAAGATCAAAAGTGACATTTTAAAAAATGTACATAAAGAAAAAGAAGAAATTGCTGCAGTTGAGCGATTCCAAGGTCTCATCAACTGTATATAAATGAGTTTCGTGTGTAATCTCCTGCTCGTATTTAACTAGGACCTGAGCTCTCTGCCAGGAAATACCTGTGGCCACTGTTAAATGGGATATGGTCCATCTCATTGGCTCTGAACAGCCTAGGGTGGGAACAGTACAACACACCTTTATTTGCTGGCTACAAGATGGATGTGGATGCCCAGTCTCACTCTGAGCTGACTTCTTCCCAATATGTGATGCTCCCAGAACTTTTCACAGAACAAGCTGCTCTGAGCTTCTCCCTAGAACTCCATATATTCTGCTGCAGACAACAACTCTGTGTCCTGTACATGCACGCCCTTCTGGAGATACGATAGAGCAGAGCAATCTCCTCTAAGCAGCCAGGTATATCCCAACCAAATCATCAAAGTTTCAAGTTACTTTTTCACCTCGCCAAATAAAAAAGTGGATTCCAAGTCAATCCATAGGTCTAGGGTAACCAATGTCTCATCAGAAGCAGCACCACCATTTTTCTATTTTCCATTTGAAATAAGTCTTTCTTTCTGTCCACCCCAAGCCACTTGCCTCATTAAGTATAGAAACAGGATAGCCGGTTGCCCATTGGTCATCTTCTGCCCCATGAGGAAGACAGTCTCAAGCTGAGCACAAAGGTATAGTCATATCTGACACTCAGTGCCTACTGCACAAGCCCTGGTTCTTTGGGTTAAATTTGAAATCTCTACCACCCTGCCTCAAACCATTTAATCCGCACTGTATTCCCACTGGTCAATCACGTTAGACCCACCACCTCTAACTCTCTGCTTCTCTTAATATCCTAAATTTGTCATTCTTGTCTCTTCTCCAAGGCTTGGTTCATACTGTTCCTGATCCTTGAATGTAAATGACTTTGTGTTCATAGTTATTGCTAATATTTTATAAAGTGCTGGCTATGTGCCCAGTCCTGTACTGGTCACTTTGCCTATGGTACATTATCTTACCTGTATAATGTCCAAAGAAAGCATGGATATTTATTCCTGTCATATCAAACAGGAAACTGAGGCTTGGAGATCGAAGCAGATGCTGAGATGTCTCACCAAGAACCGCCTCTCTTGTCAAGATCAAGGTAATTCAATCTCCTTGCTGACGAGGGTGCTGACTGCTCACCTGGGATAATTACTTTACAATATTGTGATGGGTTTTGCCATTCATCAGCATGAACCAGCATTAGATATATATATGTCCCTTCCCTCTTGAACCTCCCCCACCTCCCTCCCCATCCTATTTCTGCAGGTTCTCACAGAGTTTTTACCCCTTGCAGCAATTGGAAAGGGACTGCTTTTCCTTTCTCACTTATGACTTCTTAGTGTAAGAGTATAAAGGCCTGGACCCCCTGACTTAATTGGGGACATTTCTCTAGGACCGTCCCCTATCCAGAGCTCCCTGTGGGGTCAACTCAGGCCACTGGTGTCACCACATCCTCTGCCCAGGCTGCCTGCTGCCCCCTTCTCCCCGCCGCCCCACCACCAGTGTTCCTCAGAGCACTCCCTCTCACACCTCCTGCACACAAATCACAGTTTCAGGGCCAATTTCCTCGGGAGTCCAACTCAACAAGGAAGACTGCTTGTGCCCAAAATCAAGAGCAAGGAGGAAGATCTGAGATTTCAACATGACTCTGTTTCAAAGACTGTGTTCTTTTCTCTCTGCTGTTCCTGTTTCCGTCTAAAGACCATCAGTCTTTCCCTTCTCAGAGGGGCAGAAACTTTTTTTCAGTCTCTCTCTCCAAGCACCAAGATGCTTACATTTCACCAGAGGAAAGTGGGGAAGTGTGGCCTCAGGGAGGATGAGTAATCACATAGATCCAGCACATAGATGTGTTTTGTTGGTCCTGTGTTGTCCTTTAAAATGATGGGTCATTTTTTTTTTTTGATTAGAAGATTTGACCCCAAAATACAGATTACCAGCTTCTCTTGAAAAACCAGAGTAGCAGGCTGTACTATGTGGTTACTTGGTCACATGGGCACAGTGCCTGCAGCTGGGTAGTGGCGTGGTGGCCCTGTGGACACTGTAATCTGTTGCTATCTGCACCACCCCAAGCAATCCCTGACACGGGGTGTGGGGACAATGCACTCAATTGAGTTGCTAGTCTATTTTTATTTTTTTCATGGAGAAAGAAGTCTCTCTGTGTGGCTCAAACAAAAAATAGGAAAATTAAAGATAAGCCTAGAAGATTATATATTTAAAGGAAAAGAATAGGAAAAAGCTTTAGGGGAAAGGGAATGAGCGGGAAGCTCATCACCAACTCAGTGAACATGAATCTGAGCAAACTCTGGGAGACAGTGAAAGACAGCGAAGCCTGGCATGCTACAGTCCATGGGGTCGCAAAGAGTCTGACATGACTTAGTGACTGGACAAGAACAACAATGATGTGTAAACAGGATGGGTGAGTTACAGTCATATGTCTTATGTTGGTCAATGCATGATCTTCCCGGCATCTATGGAAATTAAAGGTTGGTCCATGGCTCTGCTGAATAGCAGCACTCTTCACAATAGCCAAGTCAACTAATCCAAATGGAAACAACCCAAATGCCTAGCGACAGATGACGGATACTGAAGGATATGTACCATATATGGTATATATACACAATTGAATACTACTCAGCCATAAAAAGGAATGAAATAATGCCATTTGCAGCAACCTGGATGGACTTTATACTAAGTGAAGTAAGTTAGAAAGAGAAAAACAAATACTATATAATATCACTTATATGTAGAATCTAAAAAATGATACAAATGAGCATATGCATGAAACAGAAACAGAACTGTGGACATACAGCATTGAGTGGTTGCCAAGGAGAAGGGGGATGGAGGAAATTATGGAGTGGGAGGTTGGGGTTAGCAGATGAAAGCTATTATATATGGAATGGATAAACAGCAAGATCCTACTGTATAGCACAGAGAACTATATTCAGTATTATATGATAAACCATAAGGGAAAAGAATATTTTTAAAAAGAATGGATATATGTGTATATATTCATAGGTGTACGTGTGTGCATGCCTGCCCAGTCCCTCAGTCATGCCGGACTCTGTGACCCTATGGACTGTAGTCCACCAGGCTCCTCTGTCCATGGGATTCTCTAGGCAATTCTTCATGCTACACTGGACTGTGTAACCATTTCCTGCTCCAGGGGACCTTCCCAACCTAGAGATCGAACCCACATCTCCTGCATTGGCAGGCAGATTTCTTACCACTGAGCCACCTGGGAAACCCATATACATATAACTCAGTCACTTTGCTGTACAGCAGAAATTAACACAACATTGTAAATCAACTATACCTCAATTAAAAAAAAAAAGTTTGGCCTATGAACAAGATCAGGGAATCACACTATGAGTCAGATGTTGTCCATAGTCTAACAGAATCAGCCTCAGATCTGAGTGCATGGAGAGGGGGGTGAGGGAAGAGGAAGGATCTGCTTCTTCTTCTGCTGTGATGTGGTCCTATGGACAAGTCCCAGAACCTTCCCAACTCTTTTGTAAAACAAGTGATGCACTGGATAATCTCAAAGGTTCTGTCCAGTTGTAAAACCCTAAGATCTATGATCTGTCTGCTTGTTGTTTTATATGATTGAGTTTGCCTGAGTAATAGACATATGAGGGCATGGGTTATGTCTGCTATTTCTTTGTATCTCACAATGTAAAATGGAAGATAAGTGTGGTACACCTGTTGATCGATTGAAGGACTCCCTTCAATCAATACAATACACATATTGATGGGCTGATGGACTCCAGAGCTCCAAGTGAGACCCTGTCCGCAAGGAGAACCTATTCCAGACTGCAGGCTTTGTCTAAGGAGAAAGGAGAAAGCAAGAAGACAGAGATACATTACAGGTAGCAGAAGCTGCACGCAGCGTGAGAGAAACATAACCACAGCTCACAAGTGGAAAATGTCATAACAGTTCTGGGGAAAAAAAGAGTTAAAACTGCGTTTCCTCCAGCACTACAGTTTCTCATGAACAGAAAGCGCCCTTTGGACGTAGTCTGGAGGGAATTGAAACTCACTACTCTGGAAAATCAATTCAACAGGATGAGAGAGAGTCACAGCTTTCTGAGACCTCGTTCCCACTCTCCTGGCCCCACTTTGTTTCAGAAGCATGTTTCAGAAAGGGCTAGGGGTGTTAGAGACTGACCTGAATCACCCAGAACTTAGCTAAGCTTCTACTCTCTCTTCAATTTCTTGCAATTTTCTAGGCATAGTTGTTTTAAGAGGGTTTTTCCTGAATTTTTGCTTCAATCCAATTGCCAGCTTGGTTTAGACCTATGCCACACTGCAGCTTCTGTGTCATTTTCCTTAAAAATCCAGTCGTATAGCTAGTAAGTTTGGTAACCTTCCTGGAGACCAAGGAAGTACGGAGGGGCTCCACATTATATCATGAAGTCTGTTGCCCCTCCACTCCTTTCTGGCTTCAGCACCTTCCAGAAGGCCATATTCCCAACCCATGTCTTTCCCTGGCACACATCTAAGAAGAATAACTTTGACTTCCCCTCCTTCAACTACTTTTCTGGGGAGGAATAGACTCTACAAGCTGGCCTACTTAGAATTCCCAAGTCCCTCAAGTTCTAGTGAGTATAAATCTCTCTATCCTGTTACACTTAAATATTTTTTAATAAGCCTTCCAAAGTGCCTAGAACCCTGGACATAGCATCTCTGTATTTTCTCTGCTGGACATTTGTATTTAATTCTTAGTGTAGAATATTAAACTGAATGCAATTTCTGGTGATGATTTAATTTAATTCTCTCATTTCATGAAAGTGAAAGTTTCCCGGGTGGCTCAGACAGTAAAGAATCTGCCTGTAATGCAGGACACTTGTGTTCGAGGTTGGGAAGAGCCCCTGGAGAAGGGAATGGCTACTACCCATTCCAATATTCTTGCCTGGAGAATTCCAGGGTATGAGAAGATTTGAGGGCTACAGTTCATGGGGTTGCAAAGAGTTGGACATGACCGAGTGACTAACACTTTCATTTTGACTCTTCTCTTTTCATTGCTAGGGAAGCTAAGCCCCCTCACAAACTAAATGTCTCTAGAATTTCTAAATATAACTTTACTACTTTGACCAATGGTCAACAGAAGAAACAGGTCCTTGTTCCACATGGAGAGCTACCAGCTTTGTTCATACCCCAAACCATGTCTCATCTATATTATGGGTGATATAAAGAAGTTTTCAGGATAATTCTTTCAAAAAATGCTTGATGCCCTACACTTTGATATTAGAACCTAATGTCCACATAATATGGAACCCCACTATATATAATAAGGAATGTGAGTAAACACCTTGATGGGGTGACAAATATACATGGGAACCAGCAAGGATAAAACAGAGGTTTGAGGCCTTGTGGGAAATTCCTAGAACTATAGGGATTTTGGTTTAACTGCCTCATGGGAGTTGGGTGGGTTGAGAGGTGGATAGCTTGGTGGCCTGATGGGGAGGGTACAGTGTTGCATGACAGCTGAAGGTTTTTTATTTTGTCTCATGGGTGGTGGAGTCACTGAGAAGGTTTAAGAAAAGAGAAATATTCTATTTTTGCTTTTTACTTCTACAAGAAGGTGTAAGTTTGCCTATAGAAGGATAACACTGAAAGCCAAAAAAATGTTTAAGAGGCTCTTGCAATGATCCAGATGTAAAATAGAGTAATGGCCAGAGGAGGAAGATAAGGGAAAAGAGGGAGATACATTTAGGGACTAGAATCAACAGGGTCTGAGGAGCAACTGAATATGGCCAGTGATGAACACAAACTAGGCAGCTGAAACATTTGTTCAAAAAGCTGCTTGCTTGATAATTATTTTTCTAGCTGGAGTATCATTTTTATATTTAGACTGAAAATCCAACTAATAATACCTTGATTTTAGCTCCAAATTCTACAAAATACCTTGGCCAAATTTAAACATAAATTAGTAGTTGGTGCTCCTATTAATTTTCTAGTTCTCAACTTTGTTGTTGTTCAGTCGCCCAGTCGTGTCCAACTCTTTGCGATCCCATGGACTGCAGCACGCCAGGCCTCTCTGTCCCTCACCATCCCCCGGAGCTTGCCCAAGTTCATGTCCATTGCATCGGTGATGCCATCCAGCCATCTCATCCTCTGGTGCCCTCATCTCCTTCTGCCCTCAATCTTTCCCAGCATCAGGGACTTTTCCAGTGAGTCAGGTGTTCACATCAGATTAAGTTCTTGACGTAATCACACATAAAATTTCCCAATAGTTTCAAAATCCAAGAGTCGCTAAGGTCTCAACTTTTTAATTTTACTGCTGTTTCCTCTGATTCACAAGGCTAATTTTAAACAAGGCCTTCTGATGGACTGTAAGTTGGTGATAATGCCACAGAAATCATAGACTAATTGCTTGAGGATAAAGGACTCAACAAAAGAACAATATACTAGTTTCTGATTTGGGTAAATATCAGCCAGTGCTATTGACAAACTAAACAGTGGAACAGAATTGTGAATTCGAATGACTGCATGGTCCAGGCAAATACCAAAATGGAGAGACTTAGGTATGAGCATGTTGATCTGTGATGGAGGCAGCTCCCACCCTTTTTGTTATCCTGCAAAAATGCTGGTCCCAGGTTACCAGATATTCTGGGTTTTTCCAATGCTAGGAAAAAACTTGGCTAATACTTTTAAAACTCTGTGGCCAAACTGCATCTGACAGCCACATTTAGCCCATGACCCATCAGATTGTAGACTCTTGCTAATCAAAGTGTGGTCCAGTATGAGCATGTTGATCTGTGATGGAGGCAGCTCCCACCCTTTTTGTTATCCTGCAAAAATGCTGGTCCCAGGTTACCAGATATTCTGGGTTTTTCCAATGCTAGGAAAAAACTTGGCTAATACTTTTAAAACTCTGCGGCCAAACCGCATCTGACAGCCACATTTAGCCCATGACCCATCAGATTGTAGACTCTTGCTAATCAAAGTGTGGTCCAGGGACCAGCAACATCAACATCACCTGGGAGCTTGCTAGAAATGCAGAATCTCAAGCTCTGTCCTGGGCTCTATACACATGTATAGTTTTGTCGAATATACAAATAAATTGTTGATGATTGATATCCATGCTCAAGCATGAGAAGACTGGCTTCCATCTAAAATATGACTCAAATGAACTTATCTATGAAACAGACTCAGAGATGTAGAGAAGAGACTTGTAGAAGAAGAGGGCTATGGGAGGGAGGGAGTAGGAATTTGGGCTTAGCAGATGCAAACTATTATATATAGGATGGATTAAAAAAAAGTTGTACTGTATAACACAGGGAACCATATTCAATATCCTGGGACTAAATCATAATGGAAAAGAAAATTAAAAAGGATATATATGTATGTATGTATATCTACACAAATACTGAATCACTCCATTGTATTGCTGCTGTTGTTTAGTCACTAAGTCTTTGGTTTCCCAGGTGGCTCGGTGGTAAAGGATCTGCCTGGCGAACAGGAGATGTAAGTTCAATTCCTGGGTTGGGAAGATCCGCTGGAGAAGGAAATGGCAACCCACTCTTGTATTCTTGCCTGGAAAATCCATGGACAGAGGAGCCTGGTGGGCTACAGTCCACGGGGTCACAAAGTATAGCACAAATTAACACAATATTGTAAATCAACTATACCTTAAAAAAAAAAAAGCACTGTCTTCCATAGTCTCAGGCATAGAGACTAAATTACAGAAACGAGTAGACTTGTGGAACATGTTTTGGTTACCAAAGCAGAGCATAGGTTGCTTTTTGGAGACAAGAGAGGCAGCCTCCCACTGCACCTGGGTCCTCTTTGAGGTGACTCCAGAAGAAGGACAGGAGATGTCTTCCAAAGTCCACATGTTCCCTGTGGGTTGGTTTGCGTGTCTCACACACAAACTAGGTGGAGGCCAGAGGTGCACACTTACCTCGGGTACAAAATGTAATAGGGACACCAGAACACTCTGCAATGGAGATAATAATACAAAAGCCCTTTTGTGCATTATTTTAATATTAATTATTAATAAAAGAATCATTTGTTTCATTGTGTTGATTATTAATCTTAATAAAATAGTGCTTTGATGAAATATTTTTAAAAATCAAAATTAATATCAAACTCCACATTGAATAAAAGCATCACAATTTTCATCTTGTCTACACATAATTCCAGCTCCACTTCTGTTTATGCCATTTTGAATATTTCTATAACCTATTATTTCCCATTATTCAGACTTGTCTCTTAAAAGGCACTGAATAAGACATATAATTTCAAAACCTATAAAAATAAATTTAATACAAAATGCTGTTCCAGTTAGAAAAATGCTTCATTCTAACTCCCAGAGAGTCTAAGATGCTTCAGCCTAACAGGCTGTATTTACCAGTATCATCTCTGGCTTCCCAGGAGGCTCAGTTGGTAAAGAATCTGCCTGCAATGTGGGAGACTTGGGTTCAGCCCCTGGGTTGGGAAGAGCCCTGGAGAAGGGGATGGATACTGGCTCCAGTATTGTTGTCTGGAAAATTCTATGGACAGAGGAGGCCTGGCGGGGCTACAGTCCATGGGGTCGCAAAGAGTGGGACACGACTAAGCAAGAAACACTTTTTCTGGGTTAGCCAGGAGCCAGCTAGCCTCCGTTTCTTGCCCGCATTATCTGAGTGCCAAACTGGGAGCTGGAGCCACTTTATTAAGGATTGAAACATTGTTTTATTCTTCTGCTTTGGAAGTCCAGTAACTTGAGAAGAGGAGATAGGCTGGCAATGGGACTGTGGCAAGCTGGCAGAAACAAAAATAGCTGTGAAGCTGCCTTTGTGTGTCTATTTCACACATCAATTTCCGTTTCAGGGCCAGAACCTGGAAGTGCCCCAGGGGTCCAGAAAAGATGAAACTTGAGGTAGGAATGAATGAGTGACCGCTAGGCGTGTTTCAGTTCCTGTCTGGGGAGTAGAAGCTGCAGATAGCAAGAAAATACCAGCTTTTCTTACAGAGCTTACTCAGGTTGGAACTTGGAAGGAAAAACTGACCACTTGCACCCTGAACCGCAGCTCTGGGGAGGGAGTTGGTCAGTTTTCCCATGGCATTGGTGTCTGCGCCATTCACGTAGAGTGTCTTCTGGGTTCTTCCGTAGTTAGCTGGCTTTATGGGTAAGTACGTGAGATGCAGGATGAACCAGATGGGCTTTGAATGTGGTACCAAAGTGTATCCCAGCTGTTACTAAGCTAGCACTAGCATTTAACTAGTGATCTTATCTGAGTGTCTACACCATCCCAAGCCTCAGCTTCCTCACCCTTGCAGGACAGGTATTAATATGAGATTGTGCTATGCATGCTATAGAGAGAGAGAGAGAGAGAGAGAGAGAGAATGATTTTCATGGATTGACTCCTGCATTTGTGAAGCTGGCAAGTCTGAAATGTGTATGGCAGGCTGGCAGGCTGGAAACTCAGGTAAGAGTCTGTCTCTTATACACATCTAGATGTGTATAAGAGACAGGTATTAATATGAGATTGTGCTATGCATGCTAAGTCACTTCCGTTGTGTTTGACTATTTGCAATCCTCTGGACTGTAGCCCACCAGGCTCCTCTGTCTGTAGGATTCCCCATCCCAAGCCTCAGCTTCCTCACCCTTGCAGGACAGGTATTAATATGAGATTGTGCTATGCATGCTAAGTCACTTCCATTGTGTTTGACTATTTGCAATCTTCTGGACTGTAGCCCGCCAGGCTCCTCTGTCTATAGGATTCCCCAGGCAAGAATATTGGAACGGGTTGCCACTTTCTCCTCCAGGGATCTTCCCGACCCAGGGATCAAATCCAGAACTGTCTTGTGTCTCCTGCCTTGGCAGGTGTGTTCTTTATTATTAATATGAGATTGTGCTATGCATGCTAAGTCACTTCCGTTGTGTTTGACTATTTGCAATCCTCTGGACATAGCCCGCCAGGCTCCTCTGTCTATAGGATTCCCCAGGCAAGAATATTGGAATGGGTTGCCACTTTCTCCTCCAGGGACCTTCCCGACCCAGGGATCAAATCCAAAACTGTCTTGTGTCTCCTGCCTTGGCAGGTGTGTTCTTTATGACTAACATGAGATCACAACTATTAAATTCTTTAATATGAGACCTAGCGTGGAACTCATAACCCAAGAGGGGACAGCAAGCGTCCTTCCCAACCAAACTTCCCAACTAACCCTAAAATTTCAAAGGCAGAGAGATCCTCTGTTTCTGAGTTTTAGCAATTAATTTACATTTCCTTAGTAGATCTAAAACTCCAAAACTCCAAAGCACTTTCCCTTAAAACCATTCTATTGTGTCCTCCAAACATTATAGGGAATTAGTCAAGGCAAGAATTATTCTCACTATTTTTAAATGGAAAAATTAGAACAACTGGTAGAAGACAAGTCTTCTGGCTTTTGCTCCAGTCGAGTTTCCACCACTCTAAACTTTCTCTTCTGCAAATAATAGGAACACAATACATGTTTGTTGACTAAACAATTTCGGTGACCTACATGAAAAGTCCAAAAGACAGATGCTCTCATCCTCCACAAGAAAAGTGCAGTGTTTAGGTTTTTTTTCTCATGACAAGTTATTAAGTTGCTCAAGATGAAAGGATTTGTCTTTATATATCTTTAAAAAAAATGTTTTAAACCATGTTAATTTCTGCTGTACAGCAAAGTGATTCAGTTATACAAGTATATACATGTATGTTTTTCATATTCTTTTCTATTATGTTTCACCACAAGATATTGAATATAGATCCCTATGTTATACCGTAGGACCTTGTTGCATATCCATCCTATTTATAATAGCTGCATCTGTTAATACCAAACTCCTGATACCTCTTTATGTATCTTTGAATCCCCTGCAGTATCAAGACGTAAGTAAACGTAATAACTGGGATTAATTTTTATGACTGACTGATTTATAAATGATCATCGATATATGGATGTCAGAGGTTTGCTTACATTAGATGTTTGCCCATGTTTTCATAAACAAATGAAATGGAGAAGGAGCTTGTGTTCATGTCAATTAAAGTGTTAACACTCAACCCAAAGCACATAATCTGCTACAGCCACCAGCTCCACAGTCACATTGGGAGGGTTTTGTACTGACTTAGCCAGAGCAGCCTCCCTTCTGCCCCGGCAGTCAGAGCTCTTTGGGAGTTCATCTTTCACAAACACGTTAGAAATACTGAAGCCCATCTATGGGTCAGCACTGAATTTAAGGAGCCACATATCAACTTGAATCAGACTGATTACAACTCCTCTGAACCTAATTGGCAAAACCTAACTGCATTCATGTTTTATTAAAAGCAACTTTCATTACACAGGCGGTGCTGTCAGAAAAATAAATTACATCTGCAAGGACTTAGGTATAAAATTTTGCAGATAACTTCCAGTCGTCGGTAATTTTATATTAGAAATTGTTTTTCCAATGCATGCTAAAACTTTGTTCATCAGTATTAAACATGCTTTACCTACTACTCTCAGAATATTTATAGGATTTGTAATATAACCTCTTTTTTTATTCTTTAGTGATTTAGTAAACTGTTTTCCACCAACTTTATTTTTGGCAGCCTCTGTAGGCCTTTTGGAAACCATAAATTGGTTTGCATTTTATATTCCACTGTTTACCATTTGCCCCCCACCCCCTGCCTTAGAATAGATTTCAATCCATTAAAAAAAATATATAGTGGTAGGTGTTGGCTGCAAAACAAGTGAATTCTACTTGAAACTACAACAAATGACTCATATAACCTTACAGATGGGAAAAAGTATACAAAAGACCTATTTCACTCTCACTCTGAATACAATATTTGAGTTCTCACTATGTGGAGTTTTAGCTGACTGCACCTACAGGATTTCCCAAAAGTTCCCTTTTCTTAATTGTACCCTTAATTTGCAACAGTGTGATTTGGGTATATTTGTCACCACTACCACATGCAATTCGATATTTGTAGGAATTCAGAACGATTTTTTGAGCAATGTACATTGACTAGCAGTTGCTTCAGAAAATAAAACTCTCTTTTTTGAGCTAAGTTTAGACTTAGAGCAGAATTCCAAGGATTGTACAGAGTTCCCATATGCCCTTCACTGAGCATGCTCTATTAACATCTTACATAACCATAATACATTTGTCAATGTAAGAAATTAATATTGGTACAATACTCATCTGCAGACATCTTTTGGGTTTTCCAAGTTTTCCCACTAATGTCTTTTTTGTTCCACGATTCAGTCCAGGATCCCACATCCCATTTAGTTTTTACGTCTTCTTAATCTCCTCCAATTTGTGACAGCTACTTAGCCTGGCCTTGTCTTTTATGACCTGGAACCTTTATGAAGAGTCCCAGGCAGTTACTTTCTATAACGCTTCCTAGTTTGGGAATGTGTAATAATTTTCCATGATGAGCTTAGAGTTATATTTGATTTGGAAGAATACCTTAACTACAGCAGTTTTCACTGTGGTGCCGATGGGGATGGCCTATTTTCTTTCTTCTTCCTACTTATGAATTGGAATTCTTCTGTAAAGAAGAGTTGTGCTTTATACCCCATATCTTTATTTGCTCCGTGTCCACGTTAGTTACTCAGTCATGTCCAACTCTATGCAAGCCCATGGACTGTAGCCCACCAGGCTCCTCGGTCCATGGGAATTCCCCGGAACACTGGAGTGGGTAGCCGTGCCCTCCTCCAGGGGATCTTCCCAAGCCAGGGAGCAAACCCGTGTCTCTTAGGCCTCCCGCATTGGCAGGAGGCTCTTTACCACTGTTTAGGTCACAGCAACCACCTCATTGGGGCTTTCCTGGCAGTTCAACAGTAAAGAATCCACCTGCCAATGCGGGAGACTTGGGTTTCATTCTTTGGGTCAGGAAGGTGCCCTGCAACAGGAAATGGCAGCCCCTTCCAGTATTCTTGCCTGGAAAATCCCATGGACAAAAGGGCCTGGTGGGCTACAGTCCATGGGCTCGCAAAGAGTTGGACATGACTTAGCAACTAAACAAGAACAAGAACAAGAATCAAATCATTATTTATTTGTAGCTTGCATTTTTCCTAATGCCTTGATCACTGGGAATTTTTCCAGTTGGCTCTTGCGACCTTTTAACATGCACCTCTTCCTTTTTTTCCTGAACCCACTGTTTCTGGCACCACAGTATGCTCCAGGTTCATCTTACATGTTCCTTACCCCAACCCTGCCACGAGCCGCTTTTCCAAAGAGCTTTTGTTCATTTACTTGGAGAAAGATTTTCAGATACTAGGAATCCTCACTAATATGGGATGTTACTATTTTTTATACCTTCTCAAAAGATAGAGCTAAGATATGGGCATCTGTGTATGTACACTAACCCATATGCACACACTTATCTATATTAATTTCTGTATCTGTCTATCTGCATACAAATTTTTTTTTGTATTTATTTATTTTTTTACACGAACTCCCAAACATGAACCCCCCTCCCACCTCCCACCCCACATCTTCCCTCCAGATCATCCCCATATGCATACAAATTTTAAAAACTGTTTTGTTTTTATTTTTACCAATACTGCTGACTCTAAACCAACACCATAGGGTTTATTCTAGCCTTCTTCACTTCCTCATATGTAACTTCTTCGTCTGACAGTGAGAAACCCGTGTCTCACTATCTGCCGTGGATTTTCTTATTTCTCCATCCCTGTTATACATAGAAAGTAGTTTCAGAATTGCTAACTCTGCCCCTGGGAAAAACTAATGTCCTAATTAGAGAACAGTGTCCAAAGATGCAGTTCTTTTTGCCGCTAGCCTTATGGCATCCAGTCAGAACACTATTTTTTCCAAAGTTGCTTAAGTTCATTCTTTTCTTCTCCACTCTCTTCAGTGTGGTTATTATTTATCAGCAGCCAAGTTTAATTCACTTGTCACAGGCTCTATTTCCTCTCAGGTTCTCTCCACAGTTGCCAGACTGTCCTTAAACGGAATCATATTGTAGCCTTTGGGGTTGAGCATCTTTCTCTGAGCAAAATGCATTTAAGCTGCAACTATGTTTTTGTGTCAATCCAAAGTTTGTTCCTTTTTCATTGTTCAGTAATGTTCCATCAAGTAGATTTGCCAGACATTTTGCTTATCCATTCAATAGTTGAAGCTCAATGGGTTATTTCTCTCATTCTTCACGTGTTCAGTGTCATAGATTAAGAAACTCTTTAACCCAAGATTACACGACCTTCTCCTATGCTATCTTCAAGAAGTTGTATGGTTTTACATTTTATATTTAAACTATTATATGATCACATAAGGGCTTCCCTTATATCTCAAGTGGTAAAGAATCTGCCTGCAATACAGGAAACCCTGGTTCCATTCCTGGGTTGGGAAGATCCACTGGAGAAGGGATAGGCTACCCACTCCAGTATTCTTGGGCTTCCCTTGTGGCTCAGCTGGTAAAGAATCCACCTGAAAAGCAGGAGACCTGTGTTTNTCACATAAGGGCTTCCCTTATATCTCAAGTGGTAAAGAATCTGCCTGCAATACAGGAAACCCTGGTTCCATTCCTGGGTTGGGAAGATCCACTGGAGAAGGGATAGGCTACCCACTCCAGTATTCTTGGGCTTCCCTTGTGGCTCAGCTGGTAAAGAATCCACCTGAAAAGCAGGAGACCTGTGTTTGATCCCTGGGTTGGGAAGATCCTCTGAAGAAGGGAAAGGCTACCCACTCCATTATTCTGGCCTGGAGAATTCCATTCACTGTATAGTCCATGGGGTTGCAAAGAGCTGGACACAACCGAACGACTTTCACTTTCACGATCACATTCAAAAAAATGTCCAAGTGTTTTGTTGTAGTTCTTAACAGTCAATCTGGAAAGTAATTTTTTGGCCAGCTCAGCAGCCAAATAGGAGCAGTAGGCCTGGTGTGGTAGCTGGAGAAGCTACATCCAAGAGCTTTCAAGGGAACCTGACTGTTAGCATGTGGAAATTCCAGGGCACTCACCCAGGTCCCCCCTGACCATCACCACATTAGGACAAAATATCCTATATTTTAAAATAACTGCATGCAGTCCATATATGACTCTAGTTCTCTGAGCAGAGAAAGATCAAGAATATTGCTGAAAACAGACAGTATCCTTAGGGTACAGTAGGGTTGGAAGGGGCAGAGTTTCAGAAGCAGCAGATCAGGGGGAGCCAGAATTCCGATAATTCTCCCAGACTCATGCCGCTCCTTCTACCCACATCCAAGCCTTCCCAGAATCCTCCAGCTCTGACTTGTCACACACCCTGAAATCCATCCATGGCTTTTCATATCCTCTGTGAACCCTCTGGTTCAAGCTACCTTCTAAGAAATGCAGCAAGATCCACATGGCTTCCTGGTCCTACCTTAACAAGCACCACAGGTTGAGTGGCTGAGAACAGAAGTATATCGTCTCACAGTTTTGGAAGCCAGCAGTCCAAAATCACCCAGCCGGTAGGACCAGGCTCTCTCTGAATCTTCTAGAGAAGAGTTTGGTCCAGGCCTCTCTGCCAGATTCTGGTATTTCCCTGGCTTTGGCAGCATAACTTCAATTTTCACAAGGCATTCTCCCCAAGTGCCCAAACTCCAGACTCTGTTTTAGTCAGGGTTCCCCGAAGAAAGAGAACTGAGATTTATCGAAGCATACATGGGAAGGATACACATACACACACACACACACACACATGTGGCACTAGTGGTAAAGAACCCCCCTGCCAACGCAGGAAACAAGCGATGCAGGTTTGATCCCTGGGTTGGGAAGATCCCCTAGAGGAGGGCACAGCTACCCACTCCAGTATTCTTGCCTGGAGAATCCCATGGATAGAGGAGGCTGGTGGGCTACGGTCCATAGGTGTCACGAAGAGTCGGACATAACTGAAGCAACTTAGCAAGCATGCAGAATATAAATACATATATACATATATAGATATATGTATATATAAATATGTATATACATGCATATGCATGCGTGCTAAGTCTTTATATATATACAGAGAGAGAGAGAGAGAGAGAGAGAGAGAATGATTTTCATGGATTGACTCCTGCATTTGTGAAGCTGGCAAGTCTGAAATGTGTATGGCAGGCTGGCAGGCTGGAAACTCAGGTAAGAGTTGGCATTGGAGTCATAAGTCTGGATGCCACGAGGCAGTGGGCTGGAAACTTGGGCTGGGTTTCTGCACTTCTGTCTTGCCACCAGGTAGCTGCTGGTCAGCTTGGAGAATGGGTTCATATCAGGGCTCAGTGTTGGCCTCCACTGCACCCAGCAGTGGCTGTAGCCAGGTCAGCTCTGGTGAGCTGAAGCCCATGTCGCTGAGCCCTCCATCCCCACCACCACATCCACTTTTTTTGTGAGCCCATTGGATGAAGACAGGGGTGGCTGGGGGAAATGATAACTGGTATCTTCAGGATAGGTCACCCTCCTGCTGCTGCTAAGTCACTTCAGTCATGTCCGACTCTGTGCGACCCCATAGACAGCAGCCCACCAGGCTGCCCCGTCCCTGGGATTCTCTAGGCAAGAACACTGGAGTGGGTTGCCCACTCCAGTGGATAGGTCACCCTCCTATCCATTCAATTATTAAAATCCTCCTCTGCTGAGGTCACCCTTTGGTGAACATTCATGTATGACACAAATGTCTTCATGGTTTTGCCCATTCAGACAGGTTCATTCACATACCTCTCCCCCAAATTCCTTTGTCATCGGTTTTCCAATCATTCTCCTCCTAAGTCCCTCACCATCCAGCCAAACCACTGGCCACACGATGGCCATGCCTCAGTATATAATTGTACCTCTGGCTGTTTTTCTTCCAAGCACAGTGACCAACCAGGTACACTGCCTAAAGTTCTGATCCCTGGGAGGATTTTCCTTCAGGCATGGATGAGAAACAGGCTCTGATGCTTTAGCTGTTTCCGTTCACAGAACCATCTGCCAACCAAACCGAAGTTTCTCTTCCTCTGTCAACCGATCACTTATGGTCCCCATGAGGACATCAGTGGAGACTGGGAGAGAGAGGCAGCGTAGCAGGAGCAGAGCCCATGGTATTTGGGCCACCCATTCATGTAACTCACTTGTGCCTTCAGGACCTGCTGAGATCCAATCTCTATAAACCATTTCCATTTGACAGTGGAGGCCTGCTCTGCACACCCAATTTTATGGATTGGTGGGTCATGGTGGCAGCTCAGGTCATGTGGTAATCTAGCAACTCAGAGTTGTGGATTTACTCTCTACTAAGGCCCAGTGATAGGCCTAGAGCTTTTTCTCAAAAGGGGAGTAGTTATCCATGCAGCATAACTGGGCTTTGCTCCAAAAATCCTAAGGAATTGTTCTGTGATTCACCTATAGGGGCTTGCCACTCCAGACAGCATCCTTACCTACCACTATCATGCCAAGTACCATTGGATCTACTGGATCATATGATCCAAAAAAGCAGCCTGCACGTCAGCCTGGACCTTTGCAGAGCTTTGTCTTGCTCTGGGCCCCACTGAAAACTAGCATCATTCTTTGTAAGCTATTATATATCAGATGAATAAACAACAAGGTCCTACTATACAGCACAGGGAAATGTATTCAACATCCTGTGATAAACCATAATGAAAAAGAATATGAAAAAGAAATATATATATATTCATATTTGTACATGCAGGCATTTCATCACACCGAGGTAAAAGGCCTCTGAATTTTAGTCAGATATATTTTCCATCCAGTAGCATGTAAATATCTTATCACTAAGTCTTGAGTAGTAGTTGTTACCTCTTCCTCCATAGATCCATTCAGCAGGGCTGTGGTTTAGTCCCTAAGTTGTGTCAGAATCTTGCAACCCCATGGACTGTAGCCTGCCAGGCTCCTCTGTTCATGGGATACTCCAGGCAAGAATACTGGAGTAGGTTGCCAATTCCTTCTTCAGGGGTCCTACCGACCCAGGGATTGAACTTGAATCTCCTGCATTGCAGGCAGATTCTTTATCAGCTGAGCTATGAGGGAAGCATTCCCTCCATTCAGCATAATGTCATCTATATGATGGACAAGGGTGATGGGAGGGGCCATCGGGATCTCTGCAAACTGAATTATGACACAGGGCTGAAGAGTTGATATACCCCCAAGATTAGGCAGTGAAAGTATATTTCTGGTCTTGCCAGCTGAAAGTAAAGTGCTTCGGGTGAGTCTTCGAGCCAGGAATGGAGAAAAAGGCATTTGCCAGATTAATAGTTACATATCAGGTACTCAGTTATGTGTTAACTTGCTCAAGCAATTAAACTACATCTAGTATAGCCCTGGCAATTGAAGTCACCCCCTGGTTAAAGTTAATCTCCTGTCATTCTCCAAGATCCATTCGTCTTCTGCACAGGACGAAGAGACAGGTAGAATGGGGATGTGGTGGGAATCACCACAAAACAGCATCTTGCAAGACTGATGCTGTCACTAATCTCTGCAGTCCCTCCAGGAATGTGCGATGGCTTTTGCTTTCCTATTTTCCTAGGTGGAAGCCATTCTTTTTAAAAATTTATTTAGTAATTGAAGGATAATTGTTTTCTGTCGAACAGCAACATGAATCAGCCATAGGTATACATATTAGCCTTCCACTTGGCCTTTTTCATCAGAATAGACCTCACTCCATAGGTCAGGGCACCAGAATGGGGATTTTGCTTCCTGCTGAGTGTATCTTTTTCAATTATGGATTCTAGAGCTGGGAAATGACCACAGGATACATTCAGGAGCCCAGTGGGCTCACTTTGAGATGGACCTGAGCTGAAACTTTATCAATCACCTGACTTCCATTAGCCCTTACCCTAGTGATGGACCACAGTGAAGTTTTGGGTCTCTGGGAATTAGCGTTAGTTCAGAGCCAGTATCCAGTAATCTCTAAAAGCTCTAATTATTTTCTTTTCCCCAGTACACACTCAGCCTGGTAAGACACCGTAGCTCCCTTTGGAGAAGGGTGGGAGAACAATTAACAGAATAATTTTGTTTAGTATACTGGGGTCCTCCCTCCAGGAGCTCAGCCTCCCCTTTATTTAAGGGGTTCTGGGTCTATAAACTGGCTCAAGTCTCGAGGAAGGACCATGACTCCCTGTTTCTATGATTCAGATTAGATTTGTTCACTTGACCTAGAATTTTTCTGCTGGTCTTCTTCTGATCAAGTAAGAATTTAGCAGACCTCCTATTTCGCTTCTAGAAATGCCGTGATCAACTAGCTAACACTATCGTTCTGTGGGAGTCTGACTACAGTCTGAATACTCTGCCTGTGGCTTTGACGCCACTGTCCATCAGGGAAACCATCCCCACCTTGCCTTTTGCCACTGAGTGTCACCACATGGCCCTTTCCCTGGACAATCTAGTTATTCCCAGTACACTTAGGCTTCTCAATTCAATGACCAGAGTCTCTACTGTAAAGGACTGGCCTACAGAGAAGAATGACCACAGAGCTCTTCAAGGTGCTGGGGTGCCCCTCACAGATTTATTCCTTACAGTCATGCTAAAGTATGTCTACTCTAGACTGAGCTCCTCGGGCTGTTAACTTCCAAGCCTTTGCTCACCAACCCTTTAGGAATGTCTTCCCTCTGCTCCTGCACTTAGCTCAGTTCTCTTCACCCACAGGGTCATTTTGACTGAAGAACTAAGAGGAGATGCTAATGCCTCTGTCTTCTGTCCTCTGTTTCTACCTAACAGTCTTGGGTGGGGCTTCCCTGGTGGCTCAGGGGTAAAGAATCTGCCAGCAATGTGGGAGACCCGAGTTCAATCCCTGGGTCGGGAAGATCCCCTGGAAGAGGAAATGGCAACCCACTCAAGGATTCTTGCCTGGAGAATTCCAGGGACAGAGGAGCCTGGCGGGCTACAGTCTATGGCATCAAAGAGTCAGACACGACTGAGCGACTAAACAACTCCAAGAACAGTCTTGGATGCTCTTGTCTTCCCGACTCCTTGAAGGTAGCATTCCTGAGTTTATTTCTGCACCTGGAGGTCACAAGATACCACCTGCTGAATATGAAGACTAAAATTTGAGAGCAGACGGTGGAGCACCCCAGCACTTGGACCCACTCCTGGGATTGGAAACAGGCAGATCTCACAGCGCTCTCCCCAGCCACTTGCAGGGAAGCAGCGTTGACTTCGGACTCCCTGGTCTCTTTCCATCCTACGAAACATGCCTTTTCTGTTCTTGGCTTAATAGCATAGTTGGATGTAGCAGAATTACACATGTGCTGCTGTGAAACGTGAAATCAGAGCCAGGCGGGACCTCCCCTGAGAAAGACTGCCTATAAATCGTAAACCCCTTAAATGAATAGCTTAGGGGCACAGGGTTGCCTTGGGTGAGGGTTAATTGGGTCGGGTACAAAGAGTTTTATGTTCATAACTGACTGTCCATCTCGCCTCTTCCTGATTTTCTGAAAGTTATTTTGCTCCAGGACAAATTTGTATTTGCTTTTCTGACAATGATTGGTTTGAAGCTGAACTCTTTTCAGCTGTTGGGAACTTGTAGCAGGCTCAATATCTACCAGATTTTCTCTCTCTGATGCATCCGTTTCAGATACGTCGAAACGGAGTCGGAGGTTTTCAGGGTTAAAAAAAAAAATCCTTCTTCTCTTTCCAGAGTATTGCTTCAGGTTATGATTTTTGCTCTGATTTTTTTAAGCCCTCAAAACAGCTTTTTCCCCCTTTTCTTTTTCATTCTCTCACACATCTTCTGCTAAGACTGCAGCTTCTGTATGTCAGTGCTAAGTGAGAAGCTGAAGTCCAAGGTCTAAGAATTCAGACTCTGTGATCAGCTGGACTTGAAAGCCAGCACTAGCTCTTGTACTGCTAGCACTGTGACTTGAGACCAACCATGTAACCTTGCCGATCCTCGGTCTCCTCATCTGCAGGATGGTTCTAAAGACCACTCATGGCTTTGTGTGATTTAATAGACAACATGTGCAAAGTGCATGCTTACTTAGCATAGTAGTTGAATGCACAGGCTCTCGAGCTAGGCTGCCAGGGTTCAAATCCCAGCTCCACCTTGGACAAAAGTTCCCTGTGCCTCAGTTTCCCAAACTGCAAGGGGAGATCCATAGATGCCTTTCCATATTGGATTTTCATGAGGACTAAATGACCCAACATATGGGAAATGCTTAGAGCCATGCCTGTCACATAATAAGCAATCCAAAAAGTGTTAGCTTTTGAAATGAAACACAAATCGTTCCAATCACTCCAGTTTTCCCCCCTTCTACAAGGGCAGGTCGCCCAGGCATCCAGAAAGAATGGGAGGAGGAGGTACAGAATGAAACCCTGGAGAACATCAAGGAAGAAGCTACAGGGTTCCACCCCTCACTGCTTTAAAGCCAGAGTGACCAAAGTATACTCACAGCCTGGACTGGATGAAAATGTTAAGACCAGAGTGCCGGTCCAGTACAGCTAAAATTGATCTTATTTGTGGGGGTGGAGAGATAAATTAGGAGTTTGAGGTTAACATATACACACTCCTATATATAAAGTAGGTGAACAACAAGGACTGACTTGTGTAGCACCAAAAACTATACTCAATATTCTGTAAGGGAAAAGAATCTGAAAAGGGATTCATATATGTGTGTAGGCTTCCCTGATGGCTCAGAGGGTAAAGAATCCCCCTGCAGTGAGGAAGATGCAGGAGACGTGGGTTTGATTCCTGGGTCAGGACGATACCTTGGAGAAGGAAATGGCAATCCACTCCAGTATTCTCACCTGGGAAATCCTATGGACAGAGGAGCCTGGCAGGCTACAGTCCAAAGGGCTGCAAAGTGTTGGACATGACTGAGTATGTATATACATATATATGTACACACACACACACGTAAAACTGAATCACAGCGCCATACACCTGAAACTAGCACAACCTTGTAAATCAACTATATTTTGATAAAAGAAAAAAGGAAAGAAAAAGTGGTAAGGTCATATTGCCCTGCTGATAACAGCTAAAATTTCTCTTCTTTGTGACTGAGAGTATCGCCTGATAGAAACAGGAATGAATAAAGAAGAGATATAAAGAGAAACAAAAGTAAGACATCACGACACCCTGGAAGAAGAGATGGAAGCACTTCTGTCTCTGATTTGCTACATTCTGATTCTTTTGTATTTCTTGTTCTGGAAGAGACCATCATATCTGTTCAATACACTCTCCATTCTGCTTGAGCTAGTTTCAGTTGATTGCTATTCCTTGTAAGTAAAGAGTCTTGATGTACTAATAGAAGTTTTCAACATGAATGTGCTGGGTAAGACAGAATGTCATCTTTTAAATCCTTCTAAGGTGTCACAGCAGCCACACAGGTAGAATAAGGCAAAACTCACATGTGCTAGACCTACTGAAAACTTTCTCCAGCCTCAATATTATGACTATAAGGATTTTTTTTCTTGCTTACTCTAGCTGACTCACTTCAAAATGTTCCATTAGTTCTAGCTCTGCTATCTGTTTAAATGGAACTGGTGAGTGAGGGGTCAAGCTAGAAACAACACAAAGTACTCTAGTTTACAAACATTTGATTTCTTGGAATTCTCCCTTCATTCCTCAAAACCGGAAACTGACATTTGCTGGAAAGAAGCCCTGGGAGGGCAGAGTCCAAGGATTCGCTCTCACCATGAGTCACACCCCAGAAGTGACTAGGGAGGGAACAACATGACCCAGCGGAAAGAGCACGGCTCTGGCTGTGGGGTCACCTGGCTTCCAGGAAGGGTTCTCCATAATCTCCCCATGTAAATATGGAGCCAATCACTTCTCCTCTCTGACTCTGTGTCTTTACCACTAAAATGAGCAGCTGGCAAGTGCCCAGTGCCTCAGTTCCCCATCAAAACCTACGATCTGCCTGGGATCATTGGGATCAGTTGTAATGAATGGCATGTAGAACTGGGAGACTCACCTGATTTTGAAAGTCTCCTCCAACTTCTTGCCAGAACAGGAAGCTCAGAGAAGACACCTCTCAGGTCCAATGCCTGGGAGATTTGCAACAGGAGAGGAAATGAGAAAAAATCCGACAAAATCCTTTTGGGTCCAGCCTAATAGGATAACGGTAGCCTTAGTTTTTGCTGAGATTCTGCCATTTCCCCTGCCTTCTTCCTGAGAGACAGACAGTTGCAATGGAATTTTTCAGGATTTTCAAGTATCATGATTCCCTAGATAACATGCAGTAAAAACTAGGAGAATGACTCATATCCTTTGGGATGGAAAGTTTTGTTGATAAAATGATTTCCTAGCCTGCCTTTGGGAACTTTTAGACCCAGAGTCTAAAGTTGCAGCTCTTCCAATGCTGTACTAGCTCCCTGAGCCATTGTTCAGAGAATTGATGTCAGGTCCTTTCCATGGGTGTGGCCCATGGAGCGCTTTGGCCACAGCTGGCTGTACCATAGGCTCTTCCGTGATGCTGATCCACGAGGCATCGCTTCCACTTGGTCTTTTGCAAACCTCCTCCCCAGTCCCCAGCCTCTATTGGCTTCCCTGGTGGCTCAAACAGTAAAGAATTTTCCTGAAATGCGGGAGACCTGGGTTCGATCCCTGGGTCGGGAAGATGCCCTGGAGAAGGAAGTGGCAACCCACTGGATAACGGTAGCCTTAGTTTTTGCTGAGATTCTGCCATTTCCCCTGCCTTCTTCCTGAGAGACAGACAGTTGCAATGGAATTTTTCAGGATTTTCAAGTATCATGATTCCCTAGATAACATGCAGTAAAAACTAGGAGAATGACTCATATCCTTTGGGATGGAAAGTTTTGTTGATAAAATGATTTCCTAGCCTGCCTTTGGGAACTTTTAGACCCAGAGTCTAAAGTTGCAGCTCTTCCAATGCTGTACTAGCTCCCTGAGCCATTGTTCAGAGAATTGATGTCAGGTCCTTTCCATGGGTGTGGCCCATGGAGCGCTTTGGCCACAGCTGGCTGTACCATAGGCTCTTCCGTGATGCTGATCCACGAGGCATCGCTTCCACTTGGTCTTTTGCAAACCTCCTCCCCAGTCCCCAGCCTCTATTGGCTTCCCTGGTGGCTCAAACAGTAAAGAATTTTCCTGAAATGCGGGAGACCTGGGTTCGATCCCTGGGTCGGGAAGATGCCCTGGAGAAGGAAGTGGCAACCCACCCCAGTATTCTTGCCTGGAGAATCCCATGGACAGAGGAGTCTGGTGGGCTACCGTCCAGACACGACTGAGCAACTAACACTCACCAGCCCCTATCATCCAATGAGGAAGGAGAGAACAAACAAAAAAACTGCCTACAGAGGGGTCCACATTCTAGATAACCAGCACGTCCTGAGTCAGTGCTGTCTCTCGCCTCCCCCTGTCCTCAGAGACGCTTCACGTTTGTGTCCTTAACCTCCACTGACTTCCCTGTGAACATGTGATGCTCACTCAGGGCCTCTGGGCATTAACTGGTACAGTGGTAGCTCCTGACAGGTTTCTGTTTAGAGTGCTTGCTTTGTCATTAAAAGAAACAATTTTCTTTTTTTTAATTTTATTTTATTTATTTATTTATTTATTTTTGTATATATTTATTTTTTTACATGAACTCCCAAACATGAACCCCCCTCCCACCTCCCACCCCACATCATCCCTCCAGATCATCCCCATACACCAGCCCCAAGCATCCTGCATCCTGCATTGAACATAGACTGGCAATTCATTTCTTACATGATAGTATACATATTTCAATGCTATTCTCCCAAATCATCCCACCTTCTCCCTCTCCCTCTCCTTCTCCCTCAGAGTCCATATGTCCGCTCTACACATCTGTATCTAAAAGAAACAATTTTCAAGGTGTAATTGCTAATGATAGCTTTAAATTTATTTTTTATCTCAAAAAAAATTTATGGGAGTATCATTGATTTACAACATTGTATTTGTTTCAGATGCACAGCTAAGTGAATCAGTTACACATATAACTGTATCCACTCAGATATGCAGATGACACCACCCTTATGGCAGAACAGGGAAGAGGAGCTAAAAAGCCTCTTGATGAAAGTGAACGAGGAGAGCGAAAAAGTTGGCTTAAAGCTCAACATTCAGAAAACGAAGATCATGGCATCCGGTCCCATTACTTCATGGGAAATAGGTGGGGAAACAGCGGAAACAGTGTCAGACTTTATCTTTTTGGGTTCCAAAATCACTGCAGATGGTGACTGCAGCCATGAAATTAAAAGACGCTTACTCCTTGGAAGGAAAGTTATGACCAACCTAGATAGTATATTCAAAAGCAGAGACACTACTTTGCCAACTAAGGTCCGTCTTGTCAAGGCCATGGTTTTTCCTGTGGTCCTGTATGGATGTGAGAGTTGGACTGTGAAGAAAGCTGAGTGAAGAATTGATGCTTTTGAACTGTGATGTTGGAGAAGACTCTTGAGAGTCCCTTGGACTGCAAGGAGATCCAACCCATCCATTCTAAAGGAGATCAGTCCTGGGTGTTGTTTGGAAGGAATGATACTAAAGCTGAAACTCCAATACTTTGGCCACCTGATGTGAACAGTTGACTCACTGGAAAAGACTCTGATGCTGGGAGGGATTGGGGGCAGGAGGAGAAGGGGACGACTGAGGATGAGATGGCTGGATGGCATCACTGACTCGATGGA
>SJYX01008875.1:86066-120849 GCA_006410675.1 Oreotragus oreotragus
ACATGAACCCCCCTCCCACCTCCCACCCCACATCATCCCTCCAGATCACCCCCATATACCAGCCCCAAGCATCCTACATCCTGCATTGAACATAGACTGGCAATTCATTTCTTACATGATAGTATACATATTTCAATGTTATTAGCTATTTATTTCACATATGGGGTTGCACAGAGTCGGACATGACTGAAGCGACTTAGCAGTAGCAGAGTGCACATATCAATTCCAATTTACCAGTTTATCACCCCCACCCCCTGCTAACCATAAATTTGCTTTCTACATCTGTGCCTCTAGTCTTATAAATAAGTTCCTCTCTACCCACCCCACCTCCCACCCCTCCACCCCCACTTTTCTTATATTCCACATATAAGTGATATTTTCCTTCTGTGTCTGACTTTCTTCAGTCTTTAGACAAGCATAGATTCTAATCCTGAACCCTCACTCTGGTCCTTTGAGCCACTTGACTTTGAATTTAGTCTCTCCCAGCTCCAGGTTCCTAGTGCAGTGGGAATATTTGTGACACTTGCCTCAGAAGTAAAGGGCAGTAATTTATGCAAAGCACTTATTCCCCTTACTTGCCCGGCATTAAAGCTCAGAGCACGTCATCCACCATCGCATTCTTTTCCTGATACTAATAGAGTTCCACGCTGACCCCATCTTGGCCTCTGAATAAGACAGCCAGAGACTGCATGGCGTGGGACCCTTGCTTTTGCTGAAAAGTGAATACCTTTTCCTGACTCAGAAACAACCAACACACACTCCTAAGACCCGTGATGTGAGTCATGGGAAGAGACACTGAAACTACTGCATTGTTTATCTCCAAGTCCTTATGCAATAGTTTTCCCACTATTTTTAAGCTTTCTGTCCCCTTCCCCCTCCCAGTCTTCCCTTTCCCCTACTTCAACCCCCTACAGCCCAGCTCCTTGTTCAGTTCAGCTATTTCAGTTTGGGGTTGAATGGTCTAGACAGGAACCCAAAAAATGCACAGTCTGCATACTGGTCCCCCTCTGAGCCTCACAATTATTCCAAACAGAGCCCAGGGACATGAGACTGGTTGAGAGAGGAACTTAGGTTCCATCAGATCATCCATCCAAAGCACGTATCATAGAGCCTGGCACAGTGCTCAAGAAATTGTCAAAATACAAGATTATGGTTCTAGGGAGGTGTTCATTCCCTTGGTTTTTATTTTTCTGGTCTTTTTTTTCATTCTTAAGAGAACATTATGGCCCATGGCCAATCTCTAGGCTACCATGGAATAAAATAGGAAAAAAAGTTTGGCTTGATTCTGGTGGGCTTCTCCAACCCTTCACTTAGTCTTGGCACACACCACTGCATCCTTTAGCTGTCCTACTTGTTGATCTGTGTAACCCAAAACCACAGAATCTTGGTGGCATAGAGTAGTAAGCACTTAGTCAGCTCAAGTGCCTGTGGGTTGGCCAACCTCAGTCTCCTCCTGGCCTGAAGGTGCTTGCCTGGGCATGACTTACTTAGAGTGATGGTGCATGAGCAAGTGTATATTCTCAACCACATAGACCCATTCTGTTTCTACTACCTCCTGTCTGACTTGATCTCATTGGCTGAAACAGGTCAGGTGATCCTGTCCAAGGTCAAGGGAGAGAGACTGACAACTGCTTGCAACTCCATAGACTGTAGCCCACCAGGCTCCTATGTCCATGGAACTTCTCTGGAAAGAATACTGGAGTGGGTTGCCATTTCCTTCTCCAGCGCATCTTCCCGATCAAGGGATCAACCTCATGTCTCTTGCTTGGCAGGCTGATTCTTTATCACTGAGCCACCTGGGAAGCCCATAGGGCACCTTACAAGTTCTTAAATAATTCTTGTTGAATTGTGTTTAATGGATGATGCAAAGGATCAAGAATATAACTTTGTGACACAGAATCCTTTTATTTACTATTCCTCATAGTAAGAGGAATTTGCCTGTTAAAACTTTGGAAGCAAAATTGCTTACCTTTTTAGAGGACAAAAACCAGGAGGTTTCTAGCAGTTAATGTTTAGTTCCTAAGGAAGGTGTAAAAGGAAGGATGAAGGTCAGGATGGACTGTTCCTGACCCCAGGGATGAGAGATGGGAGTAAATCATGAATATGATCACCACTGAAGCTGAGAAAGAGCCTATTAATGTCATGTAATCAATTTCAAAAAGACACAGTTGCACTTAGAGTATTTAAACCTTGGAGGTTTAAACTAAATCATACTTGTCACATGCGCACAGTATCACTAATGAGCTTATGTAAATATTTAATCTTCTCTATTTGCATTACTCAGCCCAGTCTATCTCACCAGCCTTGTCTCCCAGCCTTCTCTAATACCCTCATCCACCCTTATAGAACTACTTGGTTTCCAGAACTCACCATGCTCTTTTATGCCTCCCACATTCACATATGCGTTTGCCTCTGCACTCCCATCCTGCCTTCTCTTTCTACCCACTTAACACTTACACATCCTTCAAGACAGCTCAAATACATCCTCCCATCCAACCCCCACCCCGGGTTTCCCAAACCTTCTACAGTTCCTCATCTTAGCAGAATTTTTAGTTTCCCCTTCTATGCCGTCATTGCACTTTGCTAACATTCCATAATTCTGAGTATTCCATTTATTTGTTCAACAAACTTTTACGAAATCTTCCTCTGTGCCAGTCATAAGGCCATGTGCTGAGTAAACAGAAGTGAATAAGAAATGACTCTTATTGGCAAGTTCATTGACAGCAAGTGTTTCAGGTTTCAACTCACGAGCATTATGCCATTGTAGGCTTAGAAACACACAATGTGTCCCCTTCATGTCTGTGTCCATATTCTACCTCGGTCTAGAAACATCAGTGCTGTTTTGGAAGTGACAGAAATGCAATTCAAGCTAGGTTAGTCACAAAATAAAATATAATGGCTCATGGATTCCAGGAAAGGTTGACCTTCCAAACTTGGTGAAAGTTAAGGATGGAGCCTTATTTTGGGAACAACAATAATGATGATAACAGATAGTGTTTTGAATGCTATTCAGAATCTCTCAGTGTTTTACACTCCAGATTTTCTTTGCCTGCTCTTTCACTATCAGAGCTTGACTTCTTTGGCATGGAAGGAAGCATGGTCACAAGATCCCCCACAGCTTTCACCACTGATGACAGACTGCTGGTGTTTCTTGGTTATAGACTGAAATGTCCCAGAGAAAGGTGCTGACTGGCTTGTCCCTTACCACTTGTCCAATCCTGGGGCTTCCCAGTGTTACTAGGAGATTAGAGAACCATGATTGGCTTCATTGTTTCAGATGGCCACCTTCAAACAGCCAAGAAACACTGGAGGGGCAAAGTCATACAATTTCTGAGGAGGAAAGGGTGATGGTAGGCAAATAGGCATCATTTTTTATGCCACTGATTCTGTCATTCATTCAACATTCTTTGTATGCTTATTGTGCTTAAAGCATTGTGCTAGGATGATCGGGGGAAAAGAAAGAAATGATATGCAGTTCCTATCTGATTATCTGTTAGTAGAGGTTTAGAGAGACAATTTTGCCTATGGTTAGGTACAAGGGGTCTAAAGAAAAAAAAATGCCAGGCTGAATATCCTAACTGCATCACTAACAAGGCTGTGACCTCAGTATTCTCTGGTCTCAGTCTGCTCATCCATAAAATGGGGATAGCAAGCACAGCAATCTCATGGAAGAGCTATGAGATTTAATGAGCCACGTATGAAACATACAGTGTAGTGCCTCACATGGAGTAAGTAGCCAATCAATTTAGCTATTGTTTTATGCATGATCGTATAAAACAAGTCAAGGCAGAAAAAGACTGTTTTGAAATGACAATGCCTAGATGAAGATCCAAAAGATGACGGATGATTAATACTGACAGGGGGGCCCAGAGAAAGCATCACAGAAGAAGAATCATTTAGTTTAAAATTAACAGTTGAACAAGATTTTAACAGAAGGGACTAGAGATAAATGGCATTTAAGAAAGATGGACAAAAACAGTTCAGAAGGAGGGAACAACATGGGTCAAAATAAGACCTTGGAAAATGAGCAGTGGAAATCAGACCAGAAGTTTAGGTTTAAATAGGGTTTCTAGAAACTAAGACACACACACACAGGAGATGTCACTATTAAGGAGGTTTGAATTGAGACTGTAAATTAACTGAATACCGAACTAAGGCATCTGGGCTTTATTTAACAGATAACATGGAGTCACTGACGGTTTGGGAGAAAGGACTGAGTAACAAGATCTTATTGCACATTTGTCATTGAATGTGTTCGAAAAATAAATTAGATCTCTCGGTCTCGTCTATTTTTCCATCTTTGTTAGACATGGATGCAGAGAGATATTTCTCTATCACTAGAAAACAGTATCACAAGGGCTGTTATAAACGGCGACCAATATTCAGTCTCAGTTTGGGAGAGCAGCAGGGAATAGTGGGGACTCTGGCAAGTTACAGGCTGCGTGCCCCTCAAAAGAGGACAATCACTTCTCTGCTTTATTAAATGTTCAACATGCAGCAGAACAGGCCCAGCCTTAGCAAATATTCTGATGGTTCTAGATAGCTTTCAAATCTATTTGTTGGGATGAAATCCCTGTTTTCTTTTTCAAGTTGACTGAAAAAAAAATTTAAGTCTGTAGGCTAAATAAAACATATCTATGGATTAATTTTGTCCTAAAGGTCATCAGTTTGAGAGCCCTGGAAACAAGTTGATCCAGAATAAGTACTGATCTGGATATCTGGATATTTTTCCTGTATGACCATTTCATAATTTTTGCTAAAGGACTCAGACAGTAAAATAAATAAAGAGAATGTCATGCACTGGAAGTATTCTCAGTAAACAGAAAAAAAGAGCTGAAGTTTTCAAATGTAAAATAAAGATGAAAAAAAAACAAACAAAATGATACAGAGAAAGCTCATAGCAACCATAGGGGGATTTTCACATTTAGACCCATAATCTAAGAGTCTGGTTTCTAACTCTACATGACATTTTCTACTGATGTTACTTTTAAAAAGAAAAGAAAAAAGCTTAAGACCCAGTACAATCAAAAGAACTCAGATTTTGGTATTTGAGAAATCTGAGTTAAAATGATTATTTTTGGCAGGAACATACATAAGGTTATAAGTATTATCTCTAGCAGCCTGTATTACTTCAGTTCAGTTGAGTTCAGTCGCTCAGTCGTGTCTGACTCTTTGTGACCCCATGGACTGCAGCGCATCAGACTTCCCTGTCCATCACCAACTCCTGGAGCTTCCTCAAACTCATGTCCATCAAGTTGGTGATGCCAACCAACCCTCTCATCTTCTGTTGTCCCCTTCTCCTCCTGCTTTCAATCTTTCTCAGCATCAGGGTCTTTCTCAAAAAAATCATATTGCTTATCAATACTCATATAGTATATAAAACCATAAGATAAAGGAAGAAAATGATTATCAGAAAAGTTGAAACAGTGGCTCTATCTGTTCTGAGTATCCTGATCAGAAAGGGACAAAAGAAGAGCTGGAAGTTCTCAATCCTGACCTGGATTGTAGTCACTCTGGCAGCTATCTTATGATTACTTGTTAAACTATGCATTGATAGCTTAAACATTTTCTTGTATGAATGCTATATTTCACAATAGGTTTTTTCCTAAGTTCAGTTCTAGATAAAAATGAAAAAATAAAAAATATGCATTAGAAAATATCCAATTTTGTTACTTAAAAATGATGTGGCTGGGAGGGGGGCTATATCAACTCTGAAGACCCACTTCACTTTTTTGTGTGTGTGTATGTGACAGCAAGTTGATAGTAGCCCTCCACCAGGCTTGTACTAAGAAGTGGATGAGAAAGTGCCTAAGAGAGGATCTTCTTTAAAAAGATTAATACATAATTGCAGAAGAGGAAAATATGCCTTTGATATCAAGAAAAGAAAGAAACTAATTCTGAATTTTGTTCACTAACAACGTTTCTCATACTTTCCTATTTCTTTCAGTTCAGTCACTCAGTAATGTTTTACTCTTTGTGACCCCATGGACGGCAGCACTCCAGGCTTCCCTGTCCATCACCAACTCCCAGAGCTTGCTCAAACTCATGTGCATTGAGTTGGTGATGCCATCTAACCATCTCATCCTCTGTCATCCCCTTCACCTCCTACCTTCAGTCTTTCCCAGCATCAGGGTTTTTTCCAATGAGTCAGCTCTTCGCATCAGGTGGTCAAAGTATTGGAGTTTCAGCCTCAGCTTCAGTCCTTCCAATGAATATTCAGGACTGATTTCCTTTAGGATGGACTGGTTGGATCTCCTTGCAGTCCAAGGGACTCTCAAGAGTCTTCTCCAACACCACAGTTCAACAGCATCAATTATTTGGCACTCAGCTTTCTTTATGGTCCAACTCTCACATCCATACATGACTACTGGAAAAACCATAGCTTAGATTAGATGAAGCTTTGTCGGCAGAGTAATATCTCTGCTTTTTATTATGCTGTTTAGGTTGGTCATAGCTTTTCTTCCAAGGAGCAAGCTTCTTTTAATTTCATGGCTGCAGTCAACATCTGCAGTGATTTTGGAGTCCAGGAAAATAAAGTCTGTCACTGTTCCACTGTTTCCCCACTATTTGCCATGAAATGATGGGACCAGATGCCATGATCTTAGTTTCCTGAATGTTGAGTTTTAAGCCAACTTTTTCACTCTTCTCTTTCACTTTCATCAAGAGGCTCTTTAGTTCCTCTTCACTTTCTGCCATAAGGGTGGTATCATCTGTGTATCGGAGGTTATTGATATTTCTCCTGGCAATCTTGATTCCAGCTTGTGCTTCATTCAGCCTAGCATTCTGCATGATGTATTCTGCATAGAAGTTAAATAAGCAGGGTGACAATATACAGCCTTGACCTACTCCTTTCCCAATTTGGAATCAGTCTGTTGTTCCATGTCCAGTTCTAACTGTTGCTTCTTGACCCACAAACAGATTTCTCAGGAGGCTCGTGAGGTGGTCTGGTATTCCCATCTCTTTAAGAGGGGATCCTTTTTCTTTGAAAGGAACCTGTTTCTTTAAAAGGTGAGGGGGGAAAGCAGGGGAGGGACTTGTATTCAAGTCTATTTAATTCCAAAGTAACTAATTTGAAGGGAAGAGGGTCCCAATAACCAGAAAACACCCAAATTCCCAAAGATAAGCCACAAGACAGTATGGGAGGCCCCTGGTACATTTGGGAAACCCATCCGAATACCAAGTACTTAAATTCATTTCCCTGTCCCCCTGATGTGAGGGAAATGAGTCCAGGAAGCTTCTACATGCACAAATCAGACTCATCGGGGTGACCATTCACAAGGAGGATGCTCAGAATAGCTCTGGAGAAGAGTTCTGTGTGATTGGCTACTTGATACAGGACTCCCTGCTGCCTGCCAGATGTAGATGGGTCCTCATGGGAGGTCTGCCCCTATAGCAAATGGTTATCTTTAAACCCATCCTTCATTTCCCCTCTTATCGGCAGAGGAATGTGGGGAGGAGCAAGGAGGCTCCAGGCTTCCCTGTCCATCACCAACTCCCAGAGCTTGCTCAAACTCATGTGCATTGAGTTGGTGATGCCATCTAACCATCTCATCCTCTGTCATCCCCTTCACCTCCTACCTTCAGTCTTTCCCAGCATCAGGGTTTTTTCCAATGAGTCAGCTCTTCGCATCAGGTGGTCAAAGTATTGGAGTTTCAGCCTCAGCTTCAGTCCTTCCAATGAATATTCAGGACTGATTTCCTTTAGGATGGACTGGTTGGATCTCCTTGCAGTCCAAGGGACTCTCAAGAGTCTTCTCCAACACCACAGTTCAACAGCATCAATTATTTGGCACTCAGCTTTCTTTATGGTCCAACTCTCACATCCATATATGACTACTGGAAAAACCATAGCTTAGATTAGATGAAGCTTTGTCGGCAGAGTAATATCTCTGCTTTTTATTATGCTGTTTAGGTTGGTCATAGCTTTTCTTCCAAGGAGCAAGCTTCTTTTAATTTCATGGCTGCAGTCAACATCTGCAGTGATTTTGGAGTCCAGGAAAATAAAGTCTGTCACTGTTCCACTGTTTCCCCACTATTTGCCATGAAATGATGGGACCAGATGCCATGATCTTAGTTTCCTGAATGTTGAGTTTTAAGCCAACTTTTTCACTCTTCTCTTTCACTTTCATCAAGAGGCTCTTTAGTTCCTCTTCACTTTCTGCCATAAGGGTGGTATCATCTGTGTATCGGAGGTTATTGATATTTCTCCTGGCAATCTTGATTCCAGCTTGTGCTTCATTCAGCCTAGCATTCTGCATGATGTATTCTGCATAGAAGTTAAATAAGCAGGGTGACAATATACAGCCTTGACCTACTCCTTTCCCAATTTGGAATCAGTCTGTTGTTCCATGTCCAGTTCTAACTGTTGCTTCTTGACCCACAAACAGATTTCTCAGGAGGCTCGTGAGGTGGTCTGGTATTCCCATCTCTTTAAGAGGGGATCCTTTTTCTTTGAAAGGAACCTGTTTCTTTAAAAGGTGAGGGGGGAAAGCAGGGGAGGGACTTGTATTCAAGTCTATTTAATTCCAAAGTAACTAATTTGAAGGGAAGAGGGTCCCAATAACCAGAAAACACCCAAATTCCCAAAGATAAGCCACAAGACAGTATGGGAGGCCCCTGGTACATTTGGGAAACCCATCCGAATACCAAGTACTTAAATTCATTTCCCTGTCCCCCTGATGTGAGGGAAATGAGTCCAGGAAGCTTCTACATGCACAAATCAGACTCATCAGGGTGACCATTCACAAGGAGGATGCTCAGAATAGCTCTGGAGAAGAGTTCTGTGTGATTGGCTACTTGATACAGGACTCCCTGCTGCCTGCCAGATGTAGATGGGTCCTCATGGGAGGTCTGCCCCTATAGCAAATGGTTATCTTTAAACCCATCCTTCATTTCCCCTCTTATCGGCAGAGGAATGTGGGGAGGAGCAAGGAGGCATTAGCTGTGAAGGCATTTGGGATTTTCTGAGGATGAGGGTGTCAGTATGGGGGGCTTACCAGCCTTCAGCACCTTCTCAAAATAGGTGAGTATGGCCTGCCACAGTGGGATACTCCCATCCCGGAGAAAGGGTGAGCCTCAAAGACTATACAGATACTGTTCAAAAGAACTAGCAGTTTTGAGTCCTTGCTGTTTAGAAAAACTGTCTTGAGCTTTGGGTGGAATAACCTCACTGAATCCTCAACCAATGCTTTCAGCCAACAACCAGGTACTACCACCTTTGCAACTTCAGAGAAACGTGAGGCAAGGAGAGATGGTGGAGGAGCTAGAGGTGCCACCGGAAAAGTGGAATAAGATACTGCTGACAGGGGTGCCCATGCTGGTGAGTAGTCTGGATCTGAGAAATGATCAGTGCGCCAGGGGGAAAGCAGTACTGGATGGTAATTCTGGTCAACTATCCAGCCTTTACTCAGTGACTTCATTTATTTTTGCAAATATCACACACACGCACACACTTTCAAATTTAAGTATAAAATCCATTTCAAAACCAACTGCTTTGATTCACTACTATTTCAAATCATTGGCTCTAATATTTAATGTCTTCATCACAGAACATAGAGAAACTGACATGCAGCATTTGTTGTCAATCAAGGTTATTGTACCATTTTCCAGCTACTTTGGGTCCATGAGTTGTGTTTCATCACCTACCCAAGCTGTCCTCTCTTGCTAGAAAGGGACTTGTTAGAATGATCACTGAGAACAGGCACAATCTCCCTGCACCCCCTGGGGTTGGGAAACCTTCCCCACCCCTTAGTTGCCCCTGGTGCAGCTGAGAACAGGTACAATCTCTCTGCACCCCCTGGGGTTGGGAAACCTTCCCCACCCCTTAGTTGCCCCTGGTGCAGCTGTGGGGGCCTGGTCCTCTTGACTTTATAGAGAAGGGGAATTCCAAGGAGAACCTTGGGCTGGTTTATTTTTAATTGTTGACCTCCGAGGCCTTCTGTTTGCATCTGTTTATTAAATCTCAAGCTCAGCTGTGAAATGCCCTTTATGATGTTGTTTTATTGGTGGGCCATTCGGGGAACCCAGCGCCACACAAACAGGATAAATATTTTTCTTTGCGGCACACACCCCACGTTGGGGGCCACAGAACAAGGGGAGCGAGGATCGTTTGTTTACGAGCTCTGATTCATTCATTACTTGGCCAGGAGCTGTGAAATGTAAATCTCACATTCCGCAGGACAATCCCAGCGCCAGCTTGAGCTCATTTGGAGGTGTGATGTTCCACTCAAAAGGAGGCTGTTAATTTTATTGACCAAATTTGGAAAGCGGGAGCTTCAAAATTAAATGGAGCCTTCGGAAAAGAAATGAAAATTTAGGCTTCTCAAAGACCTGGAGAGAGGTCACATGGGTTTATTTTTTTGTCCCCATTCCTAACCCCCAACAAAGAAACTTAGAATGTCAATGCTGTTTTCAGGGAGCATAAACAGAAATTGCAGTTTGCCTCATCTCCTAGTTTCTTTGATCTTTCTGAGATAGGTTTGTCAGTATTAATTATAGTTACCTTTATTGAGTGCTGGGCTCCTGCTCCAAATATATTATCTCCTGTAATTCACACAGTCATCTCAGAACTGAGACTCAAATTAGGAGGTTAGGATTAACATATACACATTGTATAATATGTAACCCACAAGGACCTACTGTATAGCACAGGGAACTCTACTCAGTATTTTGTAATAACCTACAAGGGAAGAGAACCTGAAGAATATATATATATATATATATACATACACATACATATATACATAAAACTGAATCACTAAGTTATATACCTAAAACTAACATGATAGTATAAACCAACTATACTTCAACTAAAAAAAAAAAAAAAAAAAAGGTTTACTCTGACTCCAGAACCTGGAGCCTCAGTCACCCTGCTTTTCGATCTCTCTTTGCCATCTCTATGTAACTAAAGTTGACTTAGAACCAAAGTTTCCAACAGTTACTAAGCAGCTCTATACTGCAGATTCAACCCGCTCTGTTCAGGCTCAAAGCAAAAATGGATTCTTAGTTGCTGAATGATTTCAAGAGCTTCGCGCTGTCCTCACAGTCCCTCTGCCACCCCTCCCTCATAGTCAGGCATAAAGTCTGCAAAGAAGAAACACCTTTAACTTTCAAAGTTATCCTTGAGGTTCCCTGTCCTCCCCCACCTTGCACTCTCTTTAGGCCTGGCAGGAAAGGGTAAATTCAGATGAAATAAGACAGAGACCAGGATGGCACGGCGCATCCGGGGCTCCACGGGGGTGTTTACCCACAGAATGAGTGGGCCCATGTCAATATTTGGACGTGGAGAAGGCTTGGTTTATAATTGTTCAGACTTGTCTCTGAATTGGGCTTTGAACCATCCATTTGCCATGTTTCTCCGCAGCCTCATTCTTTTCGGAGGGAAAGCCTATTTAGGGAGATTTTCTTTAGAAAGGTTGCTGGGGGCAGTGAAGAAAAAGGGACTGGTTCAGAATATCCCAATGTGATATGGAAAAAAAAAATGTAAACCATGTCACAAAAGCTCTGCCATCAAGAAATGTTATTGTTGGTTGAATGGTAGGAACCATCTGGGTCTCTTTTAATGACTGGGGGCCCCCTCAGTGGATGGTACAGATGCCTCTTTTGTTATTGGTGCAATCTTGTAAATAGTTAAAATATTTACCAAAGCACCTCCGAGCTGGAGCTATCCCATTTTATTATTTATACCTTTTCAGAGGGACAAAAATGGAGGTGTCCACTAAACGTGATGGATTAGGCTTATAAACAGCCATTATGGCCGTCAGACCTCGAATGTCAGCTTCTCCTTTGTGTCTGCGCATTTCTAAGCTAACCAGTGATCCATGCATAAGATAGGAGGTTAAGAATGCAGCAGAGAAAAGGAGGGTTGGCTCCAAGCAAGATGTATCTTCTGCTGATTAGAAATACAGCTGTAGGAAGTGAGGGGGATGCTGGGCAAGAGGCGAGAAAAGGGACGTGCATGTTTGTGTGTGTGTGTGTGTGTGTGTGTGTGTGTGTGTGTGTGTATGCAGGCAGAAGAGAAAGAGCCAGGAGGTGCCTGAGTCACTGCAACCGGACACGCCGCATTTCATTTCTCACAATCGGAGGCTGAAACCTGCAAGGTTTCTACCTGCCAAGGATCCTTCAGCTGTTGCCTTAACTGATTGCAGCTGGCTTTTGTTTTCCCAAGATAAAAATCAGGAAATGCAAAAATTAAGTAGGATTTGAGAAGAAAAAGGATGGGCCCTCCTGGGTAGGAGAGAAAAGGACAAGCTAGCAGGTAACCACGTCTTGTGGACAGGGGGAGATCTCATCTCATCATCCTAGTAATTAAGCAAAACATCTTAAAATGGGATGGAGGCAACCTGTGCAGCAGGTGATTCATGCGACACCTAGAAGCTGAACCAGAGTGACTTACTCCCAAGAGTTAGACCCAAAGAACTAGATAAAGTTAGGTGGAAGGAAAGATGATATTTTAAAGTCAAACTATATATAATTTGTAATAGGGTACATTCTCAATCCCATTATTGCAGGAAAACAGAGTAACTTTTCTTGCAGGTATAAGGGTGAATGTAAATTGTATTATTGTTGGCCCAGGATTGCTGCACATATGTTGGAAACAGTTTCTATCCAAAAGGGGCTTCCTTTTTAACTCTTAAACCCCAGCTTGTTTAATCTCCCAGAGTTTGTCACAGATTTCCTGCCATTCCACAAACTATGCCTGTGACTTAGTCACTTGCTCTCTTCAAAGACACTGGAGAGTTCACCGGCCAACAGCTCATTCTTCTTTAGAAAGAATCCAGCTCTCCATGGCTGGAAGAGCATCTAGCAACTCTAAATAGAAATTGGAATTTTAATTTTGGTAAAATAGCTTCTAGGATCTAATTAAGAAATGGTGACTTCATGTGTTTGTTTATGTAGTTACTTATTTACTGGGACTTGGATGAGAACTTACTGATATAGCAAATAGGAAATTAGATTTCTTCACAGCTTTGGAAATGAAAGAGATAAATAAATAAAACATTTAGAGAACACTAAGACCCTAAAGAAATTTCTTCCTCAAATTAGTAACCAAGGGGCTGCTCTGTCCTGAGGATCCCTCGAGTCTCCGTAAGCAACACCTAGAGAAATATCACTGCCTCCCCACCGTGTCCCACCCCCGCCACTGTCAGACTGGTGTCTATCACGTTAGTATGCTGGTACTAAATAATTTTTCTTATCACTCTCTTTGGAGGAAAAAAGAAAGAAAAAAAGACACACACACACCCTCACACACATTTTCTAAACAGCTTCCTTACTCAGGCTTCACTCCTTGACGTTACACATGAATAATGACTTGACTTAGTGACAAGCATTTGCTATAAAATGGACACTCTTAATAAACTGTCTTTAAGAAAGTAATGTTACTTTTTATTCATGATTGTAAGCAATTCCAATAGTTTTTATCAGCCAAACCTCTTATAATAATCACAAAAGCCTAGCCAGTCTCACTTGATGGCTCCCTTAGCAAATCTGAATAGGCAAACACCCTACTATGCTCATATATGATTCCTGCTCTACTTAATCTCACCCACTCATGAATGAAATAGAACCTTCAGTAACTCAGAAAAAGTTAACAATGCCAAAGAAACTTGGAACACTTCAGGCAATTGTACCAAACAGTTCAACATTCTATATGACTATACAAAAATGAAAGACATATATATGTTATACATCACATGGTTCGTAGGACCCATCAACACACCCCAGATGTACAGAGCTATTATAGCAATTATGTCACTTCCACGGCCCTTGCTTTCCTAATACACACACACACAGAGAAAAAAAAAAAAAAAAGACTTTCAGAAGGCATACTCTTCAATCCTCTTAAATGGAATACATCTAAGAAGACAATCACTTTGTGGACTATTACTTTGCAATGACTCCCACTCTCTGTATTAGAGACGCCAAGGAGGCTTGTGTTCTAAATTCTCTTTTCTGGAGCTTTGGATTATTCCTGAGAAAAACCAATTCCAGAAACCCAGGAGACCTCTGTCCATGATCAAGATGCAGAACAGCTAGCTAACCTTTTGGTCATCAATGAGGAAAATCTCCAGGTAGGGCTNTGTTCTAAATTCTCTTTTCTGGAGCTTTGGATTATTCCTGAGAAAAACCAATTCCAGAAACCCAGGAGACCTCTGTCCATGATCAAGATGCAGAACAGCTAGCTAACCTTTTGGTCATCAATGAGGAAAATCTCCAGGTAGGGCTTTCAGATTTAGTAAATAAAAAATACAGGATATCCAGTTAAATTAGTTTGAATTTTAGACAATCCATTAAAAAATTTCATCATAAATATGTCCCCTTTTGAGACACTCATCCATCAACACTACTCCAAGAAAGCCTGATATCAGATGCATTTCTGTGGAGATGAAAGATCTAGACCTTATAAGCATCCTGGAACCTAGTGACTCTGGGAGAGTGACTGACCCCGGGCATCTTACTTCTTGCATGCATGCTAAGTTGCTTCAATCATGTCCAGTTCTTTGTGACCCCATGGACTATAGCCCACCAGTCTTCTCTGTCCATGGGATTCTCCAGGCAAGAATACTTGAATGAGTTGTCATTTCCTCCTCCAGGGGAATCTTCCTGACCCAGGGATTGAAACCACATCTCCTGTGGCTCCTGCATTCTTTATCGCTGGCAGATTCTTTACTGCTGAGCAGTAACTCACTGTTCCTCACAATAACCCAATGAAGCCAGGATTCGTCTCATGCCCACTTTACAGATGAGGAAACTGAGGCAGTTTTCAGGACCACACAGCTATGGAACAGACTGCAATCCAGACAGTCTGGTCCCAGATCTTCTGCTTAAAATAACACGATACCAAACCCTAACATAAACACTTTGATTCTGAAGAAGACAGCCACTATACATGAACCCGAAAATTAAAAAGGGCTACTCTTCACTTCCCCCCAAACCCCACTGCCTCTGCCCTCGCATTGTTGGGGCCTCAGACCATGCTGGGTCTGCTCAGTGAGGAATCGGGCTGAACACAGAGTGGGGAGGAATATGTGTGAGCTCGAGAAAACAGGAGAAGGAAGGACCCCAGTGATACTCAACCCGAGTTCCCCCAACCCTGACCCCATTTCTCCCAACATACGGGGGCAGAGAGCCATCAAAAGTATGAGATTGCAGACCCAAATGAAGAACTCTGGCCAAAACTTTTTCTAATTTAAAGACCACCCAGGTGTGTGCTGGTCTGTCCCCATTTTAGGGTCTTTGCCTCTTGCTTTCCAGCGAGAAAAGAAACAGATGTGATGCCCATTCATGCTTAATGGAGACAGAAGGGGAGGGAGGAACCGGGTATCAACAAATGACTCTGGGAGACAAAACTAGTTAAAAACTGAGTAGAGATAAGCCGTCTTCTTCAGTGACTCATCTTTCAAGGGAATAATGGCAAAGAGGCGGTGTTTGGGAGGGAAGTGATGTGCAAATAGCAATGTCCGCGAAGCTGGGGTTAATTACAGGAAGGACTTTCAGGGTAATTGCCGATAAACAAGGCTACGAACAGAGCTGGGCACCCAGGCTGGGAAGTCAGCTTTCTGTGATTTGAGCCAGTTCCCCAAACACTGTCCCTGCCTCTGGGCCATACCCAAATGGGGACTTGAGAGGAACTTCAGGCTGGGACCCTGTCTGCTTGTCAGCTGAACCTGTCCCCTCACAACCTCAGTCCAGGGTGGCTGCCCCTCAGGCCAATCTCTGAAAATCCACTTGTAAAAGAAATAGGAAGAAACTGTTGTTTACTATGCCGTTAGGAAATGAACAACCTTAGCCCAAAGAAAGGCGGGAAATACCATCAGCTAAAAGTCCAGCCTGGCTGTGGAGAACCAGAATTGGTATCTCTAAACGTTTGTTTGTTTTGTTCAAGAAGTGAGTTTTCTAGGATGTCCCTAAGCAGCCTGCCTTTGCCTCATGCCCCATTAGGAGATTAAGGCACGCATCATCTTTTATGGGCTTCCCTGGTGGCGCAGCGGTTAAAGCGTCTGCCTGCAATGTGGGAGACCTGGGTTCGATCCCTGGGTCAGGAAGATCCCCTGGAGAAGGAAATGGCAACCCACGCCAGTATTATTGCCTGGAGAATCCCATGGACGGAGGAACTTGGTGGGCTACAGTCCACGGGTCGCAAAGAGTCGGACACGACTGGGCGACTTAACTTATCATCTTATATAATGTAAGTCCAACTTGTGATTGGTAAGTCCAGAAACCCACCACATTCTGGGGAGGCTTGCACCCAGGCTGGGGCACCATGGAATTAGGAGGGGATTGGGAAGGGCTGGAGAAGGAAATGGCAACCCACTCCAGTACTCTTGCCTGGAGAATCCCATGGAGGGAGGAGCCTGGTAGGCTACCGTCCGTGGGGTTGCAAAGAGCTGGACACGACTGAGTGACTTCACTTCACTTCACTTCACTTAGAAACGTTCAAAAAGAAAACCGGAGCCCACCGGCCAGCTCCCCTATACTGCTGTCTTATATGAACTAATACAATTTTACCTGATCCTGAAAGAGCCAGTATCTCTTGGCTGCTCTGCTAGGGCAGTTCAGCGGAGACTGGCATAAAGCAGATTCATAGTCCCAACGGACTCCGGTTGGTATCCTTGGGAGGCCAAGCTGGAAACCTGACCCAGGACCACAGTGCTGATGTCAGCCACCTGCCCCAGGCTTTGCCTTTCCCAGCTGTGAAATGTGGAGGCACCCAGTGTGGCATGTCAGGATGCGACCAGCCCTCACATCTGATTCTCTGAAACCTGCGGACACCTCAATCAAATAATCCATTCTTGAACTCAGGGACCATATTTCCCCATGTCTTTTCTCCTTTCTACCACCTTAAATGATGCCTTCCCCTTATAAAGAACTATATAAGTTAACATTTTGAATGAATGTATGTCTGCCTGATTGGGCAACTTTTGTGGTTCTTTGTTAAAAATAACAGATTTGGGGATGGGTGTGAGGAGGTACTTTATCTTTCAATCTAATAGAGTTGCTCTGAAAGACCAAATGGGATAAAGAACAATAATAGCTAACATGTATTATGATCCAAGTGGTAAAGAATCCGCCTGCCAAGGAGGTGACGTGGGTTCGATCCCTGGGTCAGGAAGATCCCCTGGAGAAGGAAATTTCAACCCACTCCAGTATTCTTGCTGGGAAATCCCATGGACAGAGGAGTCTGGCATGCTATAGTCCATGGGGTTGCATAAGAGTCGGACACAACTTAGTGTCTAAACAACAAAAATTATGATCAAACTCATTACATACTTCTTTTAATTATGTCTAAAAATATCCTTCTATGGAAGCAGCTCTTATCGCTGTCAATCCATAGATGATGAAATGAAGACTCAAAAAGATAAAGTTGTGAGCTATTAAGTGGGAAAAGTTGGGTAGTGGGATCAGTGACTTGCCTGCAGAGCCCCATGGTTAAGCACATCCTCAAGTGCTCAGAGGGTCTGGCTGTGTCCCTGCTCCTAATTTGCTGAGTGTCCTTAGGCAAGTTATTGACTCTATCTATCATGAGGTAGCCCTCCTGAGCTAAGAAACATCCTTGATTTCTCCTAGGAGTGGTGTTTCAGGCTTCTGTTCAGCCCTCAGTGCCCTGATCAAGATACCCCTTTTTAAAAATCCCCTCCATGGCCCCCTGTGTGACCACCCATTGAATCATCCCCCTTATAGACTGTGCTTTGCCCTTGAGTTACTTATTTCTTTTGTGATAATTAGATTCATATTTTCCTTTCCCACTAGACTGTAAGCCCCTTTGGATTCAGAATCATATCTGTTTTGATGACCCCTATAGCTGATCCCCAGCAGTATATCCACACAACAGTGCTGGGCATAAAGCAAAGGCTATAAGATGTGTGGGTTGAGCAAGGTTTCAGCCTCCATGTCATAAAGATTCAGAACCCCGGCTCCTGAGAACAGCTATTAAAGACCCCAGAATCTTAGAAGAGGACTTTGACAGAAACAAGGCAAAACCAAAATTCCACAGGCATCTCCTGCTAAGCAAGAGATCAGCGATATCCCTCCAGTAGACAGTGAATCATCCTAGAGAGAGTCCCTAAGTTTTAGCGACAGACAGTTCCTCAGCCTTGTTCTCTTTCTCACACTCACTTGGATGCAGGTAGGACCCTGAAGGATGGAGTATCACGATGCTGGATGCGTTGGTAATTGAGTAACCCATGCCTGTCTGGCGAGGAAGGGGCTGCCATTTGCGATGCACACAACCCCCCAGGAACAGATCGTAGCAACCAAGCATGCCTTGGGGAGGGGGCTGCCTTTCTGGTTGTACACAAGGGCCCATAATAAAAGCATAATGAAGAGGCCTCTCTCCCCAGCTGGTTGGGCACGCCCCATTCAGTTGGCGGGGGTGGCCGTCTCCCTTTCAAGTGGGCTCTCATCCCCCTCTGCCGCCTCCTCCTTGCTTGGTCTTTTAGTCACATACCAGACGCGTCTCACAGAGCAGACCCGAAACCCCAGGTGGCAGAATCCCAGTTTCATATAAATTAGGCTGGGTAACGCTGTTCAGACACATTTTTTTGTCTAAATCATGCAAAAATAGGATTTTCTCAGGGGCATAAATCTGGCCCAGATCTAAACGTGAATGTACAATTGACTGGTATAGTTTATAGTGCAAACGCAGAATTAGCTGGAAGACTTCGGCTGCGAAAGCACAGCCCATTTTTTATCCAATCTGAAAGAAATGATTTATTTACCATCTTAGGAAAAAAAAAAAAAACGCAAAAAGTCAGTGCGTGGCAAAAGGACCAGTTGCAAGTCCTGACTCACCAGAAAAATGTGTCATGCCCCAAGCAGACAGGCATCACCAGCACCACATGAAATGGCTGATCCAAAGTTGAGTCTCCCCACCCCCCCAACCGTATACACGCGTTTTAGCCTTTAGCCTTGTTTAAGGTCAGGGTCTGTTCAGTTTTCCAAAGCAGGAAGTAAAAGCAAAGAAGGGGGAAAGAAAATGGAGGGCACTTTAAAAAGGAAAAATAATAACTTCACCATATAGTCAACAAAGACTCAACTGCCCTCTGAATAACCCCTCTAAATAGGGCACATTTTGCAATTATAATAAAGCATTGCTTTACAGAAATCAGTTAAAGACAGTTTCTTCATCCCTTTCCTTGAGTGAGTGAGTGAAGTCGCTCAGTCGTGTCCGACTCTGCGACCCCATGGACTACCAGGCTCCTCTGTCCACGGGATTTTCCAGGCAAGAGTACTGGAGTGGGTTGCCATTTCCTTCTCCAGGGTATCTTCCTGACCCAGGGATCGAACCTAGGAAGACCACAAAAAGGACAGGCTGCAACTCAGCTCGGTCTGTCCATCACAGGAGAATAAACTCAGTCACGTCTGTGTAGTCTTCCTTTAACATTGTGTTTGCTCCAATGATTTGTTTCCAATGATTTCTTGACACTTTCCTTAATGTATCCCAACTCCCTTACTTTCAAAGACGTCAAGTCAACGTGATGGCCTTGAAGTTTTGACTCTAGGATGAGAATTGTCTGAGACCCCATGGATTTTATGTGAGATTCGGAAGTGTGAGAGCCTCCATTGAGGGACGCTCCCTGTTAACCAATTGTCCCCACCATCCCATGGGGTGGCCTTGAGGAATTCAGAATGACAGGTAAAAAATAATAGTATCCTCTCTCACAAGTTATTTAAATTCTCATGGCAGTTTGCCATCAAACGTCAAATTAATTCAATTCACAGTGACTTCAAAGAGTGTAGAACAACAACCCGAGGCCTGCATTTCTCAAAAAATATGTCAGCAGTAAGAAAGGGGGAAAAAATGTTTCCTTAGGTAGATATAAAAGAAAATGACACTCCGTACCTACACCCTCGTGTTTGCCAGAAGGTTTGATTTACGGATAAGCTCTTTTTTTAAGGTAGCGTGTTCCTAATTCTTATTCCATGACAGTTGAAAATTTGGCATTTAGGTGTAAAAAGAAAAGATAAGGGGAAAAGAATTAGAGAGAAAAGTAAATTAGAACCAAAAGGGGACCAGAGTAGGTGAGAGGTGTCAGAGGCTGTGAAAGCAGCCAGAAGTCTTCCTTTATGTCCTTAGTGGAAGGATAGTCATCTTTAACCTAGTAAAATGCAAGAGAAAATTACCTTGGCTTGGTACAGAGTTGGCACTGTCAGGATGAGGATCAGAGAAGCATGTGCAGGAATGACTGCGATCTCAACTACATATTTGCCCCTTCCAGTCAATTCCCATCACCACACCATGTTTTTAATATACTCACTGGGTCAGCCGCACCCCACTGCTCTTCACAGAAACCATGATCTAGACCCTGCCTGCCTCACCAGCCTCACCACTTTGCACTCTTCCCAACGCCCAGTCTACAATCTAGAGTCTAGGGCCCAGCTATAGGAAACTGTCCCCCTGGTCTTCTTCTGGGAAATCCATTCTTCTAAAAGCCAGTTCCCTAACCTCTAAAATGAATCAAAATCCTGGTTACAGCTGAGATTTCAAATAGAAATCCTCAAACCTCATCCAGTCAATGGTCATGTTTTGTTTCATTTTGAGTCAATATTTTAAAATATGGGTGTGCTCAATCACTGGACCCCATGGACCCCATGGACTGCCAGGCTCCTCTGTCCATGGAGTTCTCCAAGCAAGAATACTGGAGTGGGTTGCCATGCCCTCCTCCCAAGGATCTTCCCAACCCAGGGATTAACCCACACCTCTTGAGTTTTCTCTATTGCAGGTGCATTCTTTACCTCTAATCTTAAGGAAGCCTCATTTCACATCAAAATCCAGATTATCAGCTAATTTTTTCTTGAAAATCAGAATCTCTACCAAGGCAAAACTCACATGCCCCAGAAGCTTGGCCAGAGGTGTGGGGGAAGGTGATTGTTTCCCCAGTTATTTCAGGGAATTTTCTCCAAAAACAGCATTTTTTCAATCAGTATTTTAATGAAGATATGTTAGCATGTGTGCGTGCCTGATAAGTCGATTCAGTCATGTCTGACTCTTTGCAGCCCCATGGACTGTGGCCCGCCAGACCCCTCTGTCCATGGGATTCTCTAGGCAAGAATACTGGAGTGGGTTGCCATGCCCTCCTCCAGGGGATCTTCCTGACCCAGGGATCCAACCCTCATCTCTTATGTTGCCTGCATTGTTAGGCGGATTCTTTACCACTATTGCCACCTGGGGAGCTCCTGTCTTAGCATGGCTCTGGTTTAAATGACATTGGAAGCCAGACTGAAAGAATCTTGGAGGATCAGTGAAATAGCAAAGGAAGCAGCTGGCTGAGAAGAGGCACAGTCCATGGAGAGAAGCATGGATTCTTCACAGTCCCCAGTTCTTCAATTTTATTCTCCCCACCAAAATATGCATCCAAAAGGGCCAGTTCAGACGCGTCTTGGTCATTGTTGAATTCCTGGTGCAACTAAAAAGTGTACTCTCCAGGTGAAGAAGATCAACTTTGAAAACTGCTGGTAAACCCAGTGATGGTTTCTAGGTCAAAGGACTGACCTTACTGCTTACGTGCCCTGTGATCTTGGGCAAATCATGGAACCCCTTCTTATTTTATAAATAGTCTTGATGATGATACTGATGACAATAATGTTAATGACCTTCCCTCATAGCCAGTTCTGAGCATTAAATGAAAATGTCTAACTGAAAATACTATATCAACTTAAAATGATAACATAAGTTTTGCTTACTCTGATGATTATGGCCACTACTGAGCACTTACAACATTCCCTATCCTATGCAATATCTCATTCGCTGTACGAGAAGGCCCTGGAAATGACTCATTTTACAGATGAGAAAAGTGAAACTCAGGTTATGTCATTTGCCTAAGATCATCAGCTGTTACAAAATAGATCTAGATCTGAGCCCAACTCTGTTCAACGTTTCTAACAACATCACAGTGCTTAAAAAATGTTTAAAAATCAGAAACTGATCATTGTAGTAGCAGTTGAAACCATTACACATATTGAGCTGTTTCTTGCATTGTGAGCAAGGCCTGCATTAAGCACATTGCATGTACAAGCTTTTTGAACAGTGATCACAAGGTGGGAAGCCGTTTTATACGCTGTTCTGGGCTGGGTGGATATGACAGAATATCACAGGTTTTATTGCTCAAGAAAAGTGATGACAAGTTGAAATTAACCAAAGTTGTTAAATTTCTGAGAGTTTATGGCTAATTTATGGGTTTTATCCTCCACCGTATTGCCAATATTTAGCCCAATGCCCAACATACAATAGAGGCTCAAATTAATATCTGTAGGCATTAATATTTATGGGATAAGAGAATGAATATGAGCAAATGCATGGACATTGCTTTCTCTGAAGAGGTGCTGCAAACATGATTTGCCTGAAATTGCACTTCTACTATCAAACATTCTATGTTGTCCAATCTTTGCTCTAGCCTGTTATGGAGATCCTTCTATACCATCCAGGTTATTCACTAGAATAAGATGAAAATAGGTTAGTTCCCCTAGGACTGAAAGACTGTTGACCTGGGAGTCTTTCTATTAATACAGCCAATATGGGGTTACTATATGCAAGATATATTTATTTTATTTAACCCCACCAAAGCTATTGTGACCATCATCTCCATTTTCCTGACAAAGTAGAAGCTGAGAAAGAGGAAATAAATTGCCTAAGATTCCACAGCTGTAGTAAGGAAGGAGTTGGGATATGAATCCAGATTTTGCCTGATTTCAGAACCTCTGTTGTTGACCAAAATGCCATATGTCTGTGGGTTGGCCCTGCTCTCAAATTGAGTTCTAGAAATTTGAAAAACTAAAATTGCGCCACATGAATGAGTATTTGTCCATTCAAGTCTGGGGAACTTATAAAACAGTTCGGCTCATTCCCAGTCTTACTTGTAAAACTTTTGAAAAAAGTATACGGCCCTTTTAACACTGTTTTATATTCGTGAACATTCTTAAGCTTTGGGATCAGACATGGCTTCTTCATATCAATCAGAATTTTTAAAAAGTGCCTGTTCGTGTTTGTCTGTTCCATAGGCATTTGTGAATAATTTTCTAGGGCAATGTGGGGAATCATTCTAATTAATATGGTAACTTTCCAGTTGTTCAAAATCACTTAATTCAGAATTTTTGATATTTCATGCAGAATCTGAACATAAAAATTTTAAGAGGCTAATAAGCATATTACTAGTGTAAATAAGTTCATAAGGGGGACATACAATTCCTTTAAGGGAGCAAACTCTTTTCAAGCAATTTAGACACCCTGTCATTAGGTTGGTGTGCTAATTACAAATCAGTCTAATTGATTCAATAGTCTCCCGAAAGACTTCCATAATGTACTAGACAAACACTTTATTAGCCAAGCTGAGTTACTGTAGTTTCTTAAGAGAAAAAAAAAAAAAGCCTTCTCAAAACCATATCAAGTTAGCATTTTTTTATTACTAGAGAAGAGCCCTTTCTTTGGTTTTATTCTCAATGGGTGTTTGTTTCACTGTTTTGACTTCTTGCTTTTATTTAATGAATGCTAATGTGAGACAGAAAAGAAGAAAATGGACTTGGTTCCTTTCCCTACATCCATCTTGTCTCCCTTTGTAGGAAACATCTGTTGTTCATTCTTGACCAGGATCAATTCCCCTTTTTTCTTTAACAGTCCTGCTTTTTTTCTCTCTCTCTCTCTTTTTCTTTTGGAAGTCAGTGTATCTCCATTGTCTGTCTATGTAGATTAAATAGATAGACCCCCACCTTCCTGGATCCAGGATATACATATGACCCAAGGCTGGCCAAATAGCATGTTCTTTCTGTGCCTTGTTCCTTATGATGGACCTGGCCTATGTTTCAAGGGAAACCAATGAGAATAAGTGCTGGTTGCATTAGAATTGCTAGGCTGGGAGGATATGGTCCAGGAGACAGAGGGACACCAGAGGAGTGAAGCCAATGCAGAGATGGAGACAGAGAGAGACAAGGAGACCCCTGGTAACACTATTTGATGCTCTGGATTAGATTGTGCCTAAAATCATTTGTATCCCTGGATTTCCCATTCCTATGGACCAATATATTCCTTTTTTATTTTTTCTTAACCTTCTTTAGATCTTGTGTATATTCACTTGAATGAACATAATTTTTTTTTCACTTAAGGAATCCCCAAAAATAAAAAATTACTTTCTCCATGTATTTAATCTTATCTCTTTAGTACAAGACTAACTTCTTCTAAAATAGTTCAAATTGAAGATGCCAATAGCTCATTTATATCACACTTAAAGACTGCTTAGCTGACTCTGGGTCTAAAGACTTAGGTAAGAAAAATATTTCACATTATCTGTATTTTTCATTATTTTAATTTTGATGCTGAACCTCCATCTCCTCCTTCTTTAGTCTGTAAGAACTACCTCCTTGATTTGAGGAATCCCTTGATCTTCATACCGTTGGCTACTCAATGAGCCGAGATTTTGGATTTCTTGGCTCTGCCAGAAATCACCTCAAAGCCAAGGAAGCACAGAAACTACTTCCTTCCTGATGGGGAAAGAGAATTATTAAATAACAAACACAAAGTTCAAGAGAAAATATAGTTCAGTACAAAGAGATACCCCATGACCACTGCTTCAGAAAATTAATTTTATCCAACAAAGAACAGCTAGAATGCAGCAAGTTGGCCTTAGATTCTGCAGGAAAAGGTGATGGTAACGCCCTGGGGGAAAGACAAAGACATTTGAATCTTATTCTAACCTTAGGCACAATGGTCATTTTCCACTTCTGGGTGTCAGTTTTGCTATCTGTAATGTGGGGATAAACAGATCAGCCTCTGCAAAAACATAGCAAAGATACAAGAGCTCCGTACTCACAAGTGTTATGTAAACATTTGATCCAATAGCCAAATCAAATAAGTCTCCCAGACTGGTTCCTAAAGAGCCATATTTGTAAAGCTTTCCAGGTGATTCTGTAAAACAAGTCAGTCTGAGAAAGACAAGGAAGTATTAATGCTTTGATTAAAGCAGTAGCTCTCAAAATGGTCTAGATTCCCCAGTCAGTGAGTGAAGTGAAAGTTGCTCAGTCATGTCTGACTCTTTGCGACCACGTGGACTGTATAGCCCACCAGGATACAGAGAATTCCAGTCCTCTGCCCATGGGATTCTCCAGGCAAGAATACTGGAGTGGGCTGCCGTTCCCTCCTCCAGGGGATCTTCCCAACTCAGGGATTGAACTAAAGTCTCCCAAATTGCAGGTGGATTCTTTACCATCTGAGCCATCAGGGAAGCCCAGTGATTAACCAGTGAAGCTGTCTATAAAAATAAATGCCCCTGGGCTATAGCCTCAGGCCTGCCAGAATGATGCTGGGGATCCTGCTTGTTTAAGAAATAACACTGGTGACTCAGAACCTGGAGTTGAAATCGAAGCCACAGACTTTTCTCCAGAAAACCCTTGTTTCCTGTCTTCTGGCTTGCTCTGTATTATTCTAAGAAGGTTAGGACTCACAGAGTAAAGACTCTCAGAGCTTCTTTGAGAAACCCACCTCAGAGTCCTGGTTACATTGACCATCTGTGGTCTTCTTCAAGAACCAAAATGGAACTCTGGTTTCCGCAACTGTGAAAGAGCCGAGGGCTGTTTTGCATCTTGTTTTTAAAGTAAAGGAGTATTTTTTGGGGTTGTCCTAAGCCTTGTGGTTGGTGGCCAGGGAGCCACTGGCATTTAGTGTCTGCACAAAATGCCATCAATGCGTCCGTTGAAAAATACTGACGGGACACGGGGCCAAATTTCTCTAGGAATGAAAAGCTCAGGAGACAGCTAACCCATAATATATCCAGTAGGAGAGAATCTCTGTTATCTGAAGAATCTGTGCAGTACTCAATGAGGGGTGGTATATAGATCCAGCAGAATGACATCTCAAAGCGGAAGGCACTGACACACAGGTGAGGTGTATCAGTGGACTTGAAGACAGACACTGCTGTTTCTGCTTCCTTCATGTCCCCAAGTTCTGTCTGGCATGAAGTACAGGAGCAATGCTGGGAATCATGAAAAACCCCACCTTGCCTTAGTCCAGAGGTCACAGACCACAGCCACATCTAACGCACAGTTTTTCAACCACATACAAAGGACTTTTAAACTAAGCACATAGAATTCTAAAAAGTTATTAACTGTCACTGTGAACACTTCAGATTCTTATTTCCCATTAAAATCCACATGTTGAACATTTTTGGAAGAAAACTAGAAGGCTCGGTGGCAGTGGGCTGTGTTTCGGTGCCGCCGTGTTGATGGCGCTGAGTCTCTGTTGACCCTGGAGTCACGGAAGGCTTTCATCTTCCTTCTCTGGTTCAAGCATTTCTGTAACCAGTTCATCCTCTGTAGGCATCTGCATTTCTGAGCTTCCTGGAGTCACTCTCTTCTTCTTCAGAACGCATTTTATGTAATTCCTCTATAGAATCACATCCACCACCCCATGAGGTGGGCAACATCAGGCCCGATGGGTCCCATTTCACAGATGACTGTGGCCAGGCTCCAGGGAGGATACAGGATTTGCCCCAGATCAAAGATTATAGCGACCTCACTAAATCCGATCACTGCCTCCCTTCCCCAACACCCTCTCCATTTATTTCTGAGTGAGGTTATTTCCCCAGCTTGCTTCAGGTGTTCCTGGCTTTGTGTCTCCATAAAAGAATTGAACTTAGCTCTGTTTCGCTTCCCTGCCCTCTTTCTGACAGCGCTATTTAATAGACAAACAGTTTGTTTTATTTATCTGACAGGATTTCTTCACATTGTTTCAGGTTATCAGCCCTCCCCCGCAGATCATATTACAGCTTGCATCGGACTTGGACCCTCAGTAGGGTTCACTCTAAATCAGATCCTTATCGGTGCTGCAGTGATAAATAGAGAAGCGCACGGAGCCCACAGCCAGGTTATTGATTTAGTACCTCTGTGGATCAGGTTTTATACAGCTGGGCCTTCATGGCTGGCCTTTCCCCTTCCAGCTTAGGTTGCATTCAGGAACTAAAACCCAAAGCCCCTTAAATAATGTTAACTTAATAGCTGACGTTTTTATGAAATAAGTCTGCTGGAAGGGGCAGAAATGGGACATGCAAGCAGAGCACTGGAGCTGGGTTTCAGTGTGTGAGTGTGTGTGTGTGTGTGTGTGTGTGTGTGTGTGTGTGTGTGTGGTGAAGGGGAGCTGAGACAGGAGAGGGTTTTTAGGTTTATTCCAAATCAACAGAGAATGCTTTGCTTTCAGTGGAAGTCTCTGTTGGAAGTCTATGGTTTTTAAAAGGAAAAGAAAAAAAAAAGAAAGAAAGAAAAAAAGAGCTGGAATTAAAGCATGCAGAAAGATTCTTCTTCTTTTTTTTTTTTTTAAATTCTTTATTGAATTTGTTGCAATATTGCTTCGGCTCCATGCCTTCATTTCCTGGCTGAAGGGCATGCATGCGGGGTCCCAGATCCCCAGCCACAGACCGAACCTGCAAAGTCCCAACCACTGGATCACAAGGGAAGTCCTCAGAGTGCTTCTTAAGGGGTGGGCAGATGAGGCGTGAGGCCCTCCATGGGATTCGGGGTGTTTAAGGAGGCACTCTCTCCCTGAAACATCTTGGACAGAACCGTCTTGGGGGTGGAGGTGGAGGGCATGGGAACCATCTAGCAGCAGCCCCATTTTCCATCCTGTTCCTCAAAAGTAAACTTACAATATTTTCCACAAGAGAAGTCAGACAATCACTGTATGGTGTGTGTGTGCATGTTGGGTGTGTTAAGTGCATTATTTTATCAAAAGTCACCATTTGATATAGCCAAGTTAGCTAATCAACTTACAGCATTTCTTCTTTTTTGAAAATGGGGACAGCCTAAAATACGGAAATAACATAAACAGATTTCAACTGTCAAATCCAGCCGGGTGCCCACCGCTGTTGCCTTTTCCTTCCAGGGTTCCCTGGGTCATCGTGAGAGCCTTTCCCAGCTAGAATTTGAAGGAAGGGGTACGGTCTTGTTTAAACAGTCTCCAAATTGAACCGTACCTTGCAATGGAGGCAGGAAGAATAGCCTTTTGATGTGTTCCACAATTGGAATGCAAATTCTCTCCCATCTCCTAGATACCTGGGCCTGCCCTATTTCTCTTTACTGTAATCTGCTTAGCTCGTGCGTAGAATGACAAAAACAAAGAGTCTTTCTGTAAAAGAAATAGAAGAGGAAAGAAAGTGGATTTTGTGCCCTCTTCCTTAGTCCTCACACAATTCTTGCTTCAGGGGCCTCGGCAGGCGGCAGTGTATGATACTTGTAGTCTCTCTTACTGTTAGTTGTTACCCACTGAAATGATGACACTGTTCTGGAGTGAGGCCTTCCATCAAGCAGCTGGGACCTCCTTGGCAAGGCTTCGCAGGCTTGGAATCTGGGGAAAGGCCCGGGAGCGAGAGCATCCTGATGGAATTTTCAAAGAAATGCCTCCTGCCTGACTCAAACATGCACGAACTTAGGGCAGGGGTGGGTTTGGTCCTCTTGCTGAGTCGTAAAGTCTGGCTGTGAGGAGCCCTGCATCGAAGTCTCCACACTCAACCAGACTGGAGTAAGATATGACTTTCTGAATGGAAGATATCACCGGAGGTGCCATGCTGGTACAGAACCAGCTAGCAGATCTGGAGGTTTTAGAGAAACCAAGGAGTATCATTCAGTATCAATGCTCAAAGACACAAGACAGGCAAAAAATATAAGGCTCTGATATGTGACAACTGAGTGCCTGCAACTAAAGATGCTTCAATAACAGACACAGAATGGATAAACAAGGCCCCATTGTATAGCATGGGGAGCTATTTTCAGTATCCTATGATAAACCATAAAGGAAAGGAGCATGAATAGGAGTGTATATGTATGTAGAACTGTATTATTTTATTGTATGACAGAAATGAACACAACCTTGTAAATCAACTAGACTTCAATCAAATAAAATTTAAAGAAAAGATGCTTCAAACTAGCCTACTAATGAGGAGGACACAACAGTGTAGGCACCTAGTGCTGGGGAAAATAGGTAGGAGATGGTGGTTACCATGGTGAGGGACAGAAGCCATGGTTAGAACCACGTGCAGATGAGTAGAAAGAAAGACTATGAGTTCGTTCAGATGTTTAAACTTCTAAAAATGATGGTGGTTATGGACACCAAAAAGAACTAATCAAGAATTATCAAGAAATGCATTCTTTCACTAAGTATTACTTTTATTTAATAACTTTTATATAAGTACTGACTTAGTGTCAGCCACTCTTCTAAGGATAAGTATTAAGTATTTAGGCCTCATTTCAACCCTATGAGCTAAGCACTTATAGGTCACCATCATTTTATGGATCTAGAAACTGTGACCCTCTAAGGAGGGTAAATAACTTACCTGAGGTCACTTAGCTTCCACATGGGACTCAAAGCCAGGGGGTCTGGCTCAAGTCCATAAAACTCTCCTAGATCCTAGCAGCAGATCATAGATACACCATGTTTGGACTTCTTTTTTTAAAAAAAAAATTATTATTTGGCTGTATTGGTTCTAGCTGCATCACGCAAACTCTTCATTGAGGTGTGTAGACTTCTTGCCAGTTGCGAAATGCAGGCTCAAGAGCATGCAGACTCAGGAGTTGTGTCATGAAGGCTTAGTTCTCGGAGGCATGTGGACCCGACCAGGGATTGAACCTGCATACCCTACGTTGGAAGGCGAATTCTCAACCACTGGACCACCAAGAAAGTCCCATGCTTGGGCTTTCTGCCTTCATAGGAGTGCCATTCAAGATGAGCCAACTCAGAAACCATCACAATGTTGTAGTTATCCTCCAGTTAAAAATAAAATGAAAATTAAAAAAATACGAAACCAAGAAAAAGAAAGAAGTTGTACCAAGGCAGGTCTTTGCTGTCCTTTTCAAGACTTGTCCCTGACATTATTGCCTCAAGTCTGGGGTCCTCATGCCTGATCACCCCATCCTTTGATCTGGATTGTCTGCTGAGCATTTATGGCTTGTCTTTCCAGTTCTTGCCTATCTGCTGGATTAGATTACAAACCTTTCATTATGCCCCAGTCTCTGGTACTTGGGGTCGTCTATTCATTTCTGCTCCCCTGGTGCCTCTGTTTTCTGAGAACAGTTGATTATTCATCCTCAGCTCTAGTATTCATTCATCTCTTGCACCTTCCTTCTGCTGATCCCTTATGTTGGGTCTCCAATACTGACCTGCAGATAGCATCATAACCACTGTCTGGGGGGCAACAGATAGTGAATGTTTGTTGAATGAATGCATGAGTGAATAAATGGCAAATAAATGAACATTGCCAAGTGTCGAGGCCCTACACCTGGTTTCCTATGGCACTCTCCCACTTGAGACAATCATCCAAATGTATTAATCCTGAAGGAAGTTGGAGCCAGGAGGCCATTACTTTGAGTAGAAAACAGAAGTAAAAAGTAGTTCTTTTTTTGAGTCCCCAAATATGGTTTCAGCACAGAGGATCCAAACTCATTCCAACTAGAAGGATTCTATCTTTAACATCTTTCTAAAAAGCATTGGGCAAACCCTTGTGGGGAAAAAATGCTGTCAAAAAATACTAAAAGAAATGAACAAAATATAGGAAACTTATAATCACATAAAAAAGATATTTATCTGTGGCCAAAGTCCAGAATAGAATATGAAAAAATCAAAGCAGCTTATTATTTAAAGTATTGGAATCTGGACTTTAATGAAATATGTACTACTGGTTATCATTATTATTTGTGTGTATGTGCGTTGAGAATAATAGGATATGAAAAAATTGTATCACCATCAAAGGGAACTTTGCACTACCCTGTCAAATAATCCCAGACTGTTCTTCAAAAGTAGGTTGGTCCCTGATTAAATTGTCTTGATGATCGCCCAAGTCCTAACTTCACAATAAGCATGATGGGTGACCCCAAGACAATACAGTTGGTTCAGAATGGCACTTTAGGCTCAAAATGTCCTTTGATGGCATGTGGATTGTATTTGACATTTAAAGGGCAGCTGATGTAGGAAGTGAGGGGGGTGCCCCCTGCCAGGGTGGCCTCTTTCCAACAACTGTACCCCATAGAAGGGCAATGAAAACCTTTTTGGTGAAAGGTTAACTAACCGTCCCTCCTACAGTCATAAAATCTTGGGAAATTGTATTTTAGAAAGAGTGACCTCTGACCAGATCTTTTAAAATAATTATTTTATAAAGCTTACCTAAAGTGATTATTTTCAGTAAAACAAATTAAATCAGTATCTATTGATCAAGCATCTACTATGTGTAAGTCTCTAGATAAATCCTGTGGAAAAGTTGGGAGTGGGGTGGATATCAAGATGAGGGAAACATGATCTGTCTCTCATGAAGTATGACAAGGAAATTAACTTTTGGTTATATATTAATACAGTCCATAAGATGTAATTTGGGCCATAATTTTATTTTTAGAAGAATAAAATAAAAATGTTTGCAAAGAGAATATTTATTTGATTAAATATTTTCACTGTAGGAAAATTTGGAAGATACAAAATGGTAGAAATCAACAGTAAACCTTTAAATATTCCTAATCCTATCACACACACACACAAAATAAATAAATAAAGGGCAGCTGAGTCAACACTGAATCATACTGTTACAAATTTATTAGAATAATTCCAATGGAAGAAAGATAAACCTATTTAAACAAAAATCCCAAGCTTATTCAAGTCAACTTAATGACATGCATCCTATTCACATGAAAGTAATATTAGATGGGCAGAGTTTGATACTATTAATTTTTGCTTAACATTGTTCAACAAAAATGTTCAATAAATTTGATGGATAAATGATATAACAAATATGAATTTGAAGTTATCTTTTTAACATGATATTTAATTGTGTTTTTACATAATGAATAACCTCTTATTGTTATCTAGATAATAACAATATGGACTTTTACTTTATAGAAGGGTACATGTTTTTAACTTGTCTAGAAGAAGCTCTCAAGAAAGTAAGTTTAAGTATTTGATTCAAGAGTTTGATCTCAAGAAGTGCCAGTAGACAATGGGGGGTGAAATAGTCAAATAAGCTAATCCACGGGCATTAGTGAGTCATTTCCATTATGGGCAACTGGAGCTGATGCCTACATGGGAAAATACATCTCAGAATTGACCCACCTAAGGGGCCAGAATACTGGGATATCCATCAACTCCTATTCATCATTGGTTGGGGATGCTCCTATAGGCACTAATATCTGCCCCACCTACCCTCATAGCCAGAGAAGCCTTTGGTAAAGATGCTCAGATGCTACCAGCAAAACTCTTCAACAGGAATGGTGGGTGTCAAGGTTATATGGCAGGGCACCAAGTGTATCTGCTACAAGCAAGCGTATTAAATAATTCACTACTACCTCTTTTAGTATCCACATCAGAAATGGCTCTTGCTTAATCTATAATCTCAGCATGGAATGCCATCACCTTCTCTGTCCGTTCCTATCATCATTGCTAGTGTGGCCCACCATGTAGTAGCTACTCAATATTTTTAAAATAAAAAGTGACATACCAGCCAAGGCCCAGTTCAAGACTCCCTCCATTCAAGAAATACTCTCTAATCTCCCCCTAGGTCTCAGGACATTTTACACTTCAGTTAAAGCTCTCAATCCACTCCTGGACATATATCTGGAGTAAACTATAATTTGAAAAGATACATACACCCCACTGTTCATGGTAGCACTATTTACAATAGCCAAGACATGAAAGCAACCTAAATGTCCATTAACAGATGAATGGATAAAGACGATGTGGCACACACACACACGTACACACACACACACACACACACACACAGTGGAATACTACTCAACCATAAAAAAGAATGAATAAATGCCATTTGCAGCAACATGAATGGACCTAGACGTTATCATGCGAAGTGAAGTAAGTCCAACAGATAAAGACAAATATATGATACCAATTATATGTGGAATCTAAAACGTGATGCAAATGAACTTATGAAACAGAAATGGACTCACCAATATAGATAACAAACTTATGGTTACCAAAGGGGAAAATGTGGGGAGGGATAAACTAGGAGTTTTGGTAGGAGGGAGCTCTTATGTGCTTCATCTCTTCTTGTTAAGAGCATACTCTGTTTGTTTTGACCTTGCAGTCTGTTTATCAGTTAATGGTCTGGACAGCACCTGCAAATAAAGTCAGCAGTTTTCTATTGTTATCTGTGATTAGGTGGGTAAGCCTAATTTTCAGGTGCAGTTTTAAGTGGCCTCTTGTTTCCATGCATCTGAGCCATTGCTGTCCGATCTCAACCATATCCCCATCTGTAAACCAATACTATTGTAGGGAAATCTCTGCTTATGCCAATTGATTCTGAGCCAGATAGGACACAAGGCTGTTATTTATGGTGCCCTCTCAAATTCCAAGCCATACTATACAGAGACCCTAGGTCCCACATCAGATCTGGTGGGAATACTTTCATAGTCCAAGGCAGTCAGGGCTCTCATAGGTAATAAGCTCTGCTGAAGCTCACTTAACCATAAAAAACTACAAACCAATCAGGAAACAAACCACCATGAGGGAGAGTCAGCATGGCCCGCAAATAGAAGAACCCATCCCCCTGATACCAAAGACAATGGAAAAATCTCAGCAAGGCATGTATTCTCCTTTCATCTGAAGATTCACATTTCCTATAATGCCAGTCTGTTCTCCAAACCATAAGCAGATTGATATCAAAAACACAAATCGGGGGTTTCGCTGATGGTCCAGTGGATAAGAATCTGCTTTGGAATGTAAAAAACAAAGTGAAAGTTGCTCAGTCATGTCCAGCTCTTTGAGACACCCTGGACTCTACAGTCCATGGATTTCTCCAGGCCAGAATACTGGAGTGGGTAGCTATTCCCTTCTCCAGGGGATCTTCCCAACCCAGGGATCGAACCCAGGTCTCCCACATTGCAGGCAGATTCTTTACCAGCTGAGTTTCCAGAGAAGCCCAAGAATATTGGAGTGGGTAACTTATCCCTTCTCCAGTGAATCTTCCTAACCAAGGAATTGAACTGGGGTCTCCTGCATTGCAGACAGATTCTTTACCAACTGAGCTTCCATTTGATCTGTGGTCCTAGAGGGTCTCACATGCCACACAGCAACTAAATCTGTGCGCCACAACTACTGAAGCCCATGCGCCTAGACTTTTCCCATGCAACAGGAAAAGTCACTGCAGTAATAAGCCCATGCACCACAGCTAGAGAGTAGCCCCCGCTCTCTCTCATTAGAGAAAGACCACATGCAGCGACGAAGACCCACCCAGCCAAAAATAAGTAAATACATCTTTTTAAAAAAGAAGCAAAAGGAAAAAACAAATCAGATGCCACTTAATTCCCTGTAATTGCTTGCAACTGCTCTTAGAATAAAAGTACATACCTTGAGTCTTCCTGTAGGTGTAGCTGCTACCTACCTCACCAGACTTCTTTAATGCACTTGGCGCCTGCATTTCCCAACCACGCCCATACGCCCTTCAGATTTTAGAACCCATCACCTTCCTTCCCCTCAAGGCCTCTGACCACTGTTACTTCAGCCTGGAATGCTGTTCTGGTCCTTCTAGTTACCAAGTTCCTTCCTACTTATTCTTTAGAACACCTCTCGATCATTAACTCCTCGTGGAAGACTTCTCTGACCATCCTGCCTAAGTAAAATCTTACTATAGATTGTAGCAACATATCCCTCTTCTCTGCATTTGTCAGTTTTACTTTGCTGTGTTAATTTGATTAATGTTGGAATTCTCCATTAGGTCAGAGCCTTGCTTTACATCCTTTGCACATCTAATATAGTGCCTGACATAGTGTAGGTAGTCTGTTGAGCAAATAAGTGTACTGGGCACATTTTTTTTTTTTT
>SJYX01008875.1:141376-163249 GCA_006410675.1 Oreotragus oreotragus
CCCCCCCAATATATCTTTTTCTTTCCAGGTTAGGTAATAGAGGCTCATAGAACTGAAATGAGAGACTCAAGATCACTCAGACCATGGACCATGAGACCCCTGCCTCTTCCATCATGTTCATCATTCCAAGAGATCTTAACTGGAGTATCAATGCAGTTTACATTTGAGGTTGAATATCCATTTGTTTTAAAATCAGATGTAGTTACCCACCCCCACCCCAGAGAACTTTATGCGGGCTTCATTATTGCATGTTTAACACATTTAACTTACATTCCCTTTTCTTCTTTGCCTTCTAAGAAGAGTAGGCAGAATTCAACTGGTATTGACTTTTACTAAGACAAATTCTAGATTTATTGACCTGAGAAATAAATACTAATAGAGGTTAAATTGGGGTCAACTTTAACTCTGAAAGATGATAAATCTTGAAGTTTTTCCCACGGTTGGTTGGTCAACATGTTCTGTGCCATCCTCACACGCCCATCATCAGATTCTCCTGAGGAACAAGTAAGCTTGCAAGACGAATGCAAGAGGAACATCTCCTGCATCAGTACTCCATCTTATAAGGAGCTTAGGATATTTCATTTTAACCTGGCTGGTTACTGGTTATTATCAGGTTTTTGCCATTTCCCAGGTCAAATCATGTCTAAAAACATAAGGATCTTCTTCAGTATTTCAGCAATCAATTTTAAGGTCTTTTTTACACACACACACACACACACACACACACACACTTCTCATCTTCTCCAGACCACCTACCACAGTGAGAGAAAATATAGAACGTATACAGGTAATCAGAGGATTTTACTGAAGGAAGGAATTTCAGCTTGCTCATTTTTTAAAATTCGGAAGACAAAATTCTTCCTACCTATCCACTCTGTCCACCTGTTTCTGCATTATTGTTAAGAACACAGTGATAGATATTTCGTTCAACAAATACTGACTGAGGGATATTTATTTTGAAAACTCTGTATGTATTAACTTGGGTTTCCCCAGTGGCTTGGTGGTGAAGAATCTACCTGTAATGCAGGAAATATAAGAGACGTGGGTTTGATCCCTGAGTCATGAAGATCCCCTGGAGAAGGGCATGGTAACTCACTCCAGTATTCTTGCCTGGAGACTCCCATGGACAGAGGAGCTTGGCATACTTCAGTCCATAGGGTCACAAAGGTTTAGGCACAACTGAAGTGACTTTTACCAGCATGTACTTGTATCAACTCATTTATTACTCACAACCACCCCCAAGAGGTAGGCACAATTATGCTGCATCTTATCCATCAGGCTTTTCAAGTGGAGCTAGTGGTAAAGAATCCACCTGCCTGATAGTGTAGGAGATGCAAGAGACATGGGGTCAATCCTTGGGTTGGGAAGATCCCCTGGAGAAGGAAGTGGCAACCCATTCTAGTATTCTTGCCTGGGAAATCCCATGGATAAGAGGAGCCTGGGGGTTATAGTCAAGAACCTGCAAAGAGACAGGCATGACTGAGTGACTGAGCATACACATCTTACGCATCAGCTGAAGAAACGGAGGCATGAAGAAGTTAAATAAATTATCCAGGATCACACAGCCAAGATCTAAAACCTGGCAGTTAGGTTTCAAATCTGTATTGGCTCCAATCACTTCCCATAATATATCTTACAATGCTAGGAACTGAGAGCACAGCAATAAATAAGACATTCAGAGTATGTATTTTTTACGTGTACTTTTATGCATTAAGAAATGATGAGAAATTTGTATAAAACTCAATAGAGGTAGACATATATATAGAGAGAAAGCTTTTATCTCTGAGCAATATGAATTTAGGTATTTTTCTTTTTCTTCATCCTTATTTCCTACACCTCCCATAATTTTGTTTATAAGTTAATATAAACAGGAGACATGTTGTTCAGAAGACATGCAAATAAGTTAGGAAGGAAAATGCACTGCAATTTATATTGCCATTATGTCCAAGAGGTGTAGCTGAGCTACAGATGTCCAAAGACATGTAAGAAATGATGCTTTATTTAGAAAGAATTTAAAGCCAAAGCAGAAGGTTTCTAGGACACTTTTCCATTATCAGTTAGTAACATCTCTGAATAAGTTAGGAATGTATTCAGCTGCAAGTAATAGAAAACCCGGCCCAACAGTAGTTTAGACAGAAGATTGTTTATCTGTCTATCATCTCTCTATTTGCTTGTGTTTCCATAACCAGAGATCTAGGGGTAGGTAACAACTCGTGTGTTGATTTAGAGGCTAAAACCGTATTGCCCACATTGGTCTCAGGAAGCACATTTTTTCTCTCTTTTCCGTGTTAGCTTTTAGTTCTCATGCTTGTCATCTCATAGATCACAAGTTGGCTGTCTTGGCTCTTCACGTCATGGGACATCAATAATGTCAACATATGGCATTGACAGTTCCTGTAGTTTTTTAGTCTTAACTACATGCATGAATGCATTCTAGTGAATACATACTGATATTTCATTATGGTCCTACTTTACGTTTATCTGATATACAATATGACTATATATTATTTTATATACTCAGTTGTGAATTCCTATTCAAGTCTTTGCCCCATTTTATGTTTTATTGGGTTTTGTTTTTCTTATTGATATGTGGGTGTTCTTGAGAGATCCTCTGCTGAAAACACTTTTGCCCTGCCTATTCACAGTACATACACAAAAGGCATAATGAAATGTATATGTACTTATGTATATGTTATTGTATACTTATCCAAACACATTACCTCATTTCACTTAGGATCTAGCAAAAAGTTTACATATTGATAAACGTCTAGCTTTTTTCAATTAACATGTGCAATGCAGGAAACATTTCTCATGTTTGCTTTGAATTGTTAATGCTTAGAGTTTGTGAGGAATGAAACTAACCTAAGAAGTTCTTTAATTTATTATGAAATGATATTGGTATCTTTAACCATAAAAAGTCATGTGGGATTTGCCCCAGTCTCATATTTGGAATGATGCTTGACTCCAAGGATAACTCCCTCAGTGGGAGGGAATGATATTCTACCAACTGAAACTTCCATTATGTTACTGCTGATGTTTTGGAGATTAAAATCAGAGACAACTTATGTAAGAGGTTGAGATTTCTTCTTCCATCTCTAATAATTTGAAGCTTTGAAGTTAAGTGTAGTTGAATAGAAGATCTATGGGTGGTTGCTTTAGCACTTAGCCATAAATGGTAAGTATTAGTGAAGATATGTCCACTAAAAGGGGTTGGATCTCTTTGTTTATTTCAAGCCCATTTGTCTTCTAAATAGAGACATTGGTACATTGCATATACCCATCATCAGTCTGTGGATTATAAACGTGTTGTGTAAAAAAATTGTGTTTCCTGTAAGATAATAATAATACAACTTTATTTCCCTGCCTTTCTATCAGATTCACTGACACTACAATAAATTCCTATTTGGAGAGGAAATCCAAACAACCACAAATCTTGAGTAATCTGAGTTTAAATAGGAATAGGAGAATGTTTTCTCCAACAATATGCAAAAGAAGGCTTCTAAGGCTATTTTTTAATTTGCCTTCAGAATCATTAAAGGAAGCTCACAGTGTGTTTTCAAGGCAGCTTTAGTATGCATGTTTTATGAATTTTCTTTTTGTTTTGAAAAGTGATTGTAATATAAATCAAGTGTATATAAAATGTACATAAATCTTTCAGTTTACCAAAATATTTACAGCTATTTCCTGGGCATCTATCATATGATCGGAATTATGTCGGACAGAAGAAAGAATACAGGAAAAGTATATTTAAGGAGAGGAATGGCATTAGCATTCTTCGAACAGTTGGAGGACAAAATGCTGAGCTTTGTGACATAGACTCCAAATGTGATAGGAGTTCAACAAAGAGAACTTTTGATGATGCAACTGGAGAAGCTGGGACTTCGTCTGAGTCTTAACTCTGAGATGAATTTGAGGTGAAAAAGTGGGGAAAAAATACATGGAAAGACCCTAAATTAATTGGCTTAAAGAAGACAGAAATTTATTCTCTCACATAAAAGTCTTCAGAACAATGAATTATCTGACAAGGAAATCAAGACAATCCCATTTACAATGTCATCATGAAGAATAAAATGCTCAGAGATAAATTTAACCAAGGTGAAAAACTTGTATATTGAAAACATAACACCTATGAGAAAAATTAAAGCAGACACAAATAAATGGAAAGACATCTCATGCTCATGAATTAGTGACTAGTATTGCTTAAACGGCCATGTTACTACTAAGTTATCTATAAATTAAATGAAATCCCTCTGAAAATCTCAATGATATTTTCCACAGAGGTAGAATAAAAAAGAAAACAAAAAATCCTAAAATTCATTTGGAACCACAATAGATTCTCAATAGCTAAAACAATTTCAAGCAAGAACAAAACTGGAGGCATTACACATCCTGATTTTGAAATATATTACAAAGCTACAGTAATAAAAGCAGTATGATAGAGGCGTAAAAACAGACATATGGACCAGTGGAGAATAGAGACCCTGGAAATAAGACCACATATGTGGTCAACTGATCTTCCTCAAGTATGCCAAAAATATGCAATGGAAAAAAGGATAATCTCTTCAATAAATAGTACTGGAAAAGCTGGATATCCATAAGCAAAGAATGAAATTTAACCTTTCTCACATACTATACACAAAAATCAACTCAAAATAGAGTTAAGTGTAAGATCTGAAACTGTAAAACTCCTAGAACAAAACATAGGGAGAAAGCTTCCTGATATTAGCTTCAGCAATGATTTCTTGTCTACAACACCATAAACCCAAGGAATAAAAACAAAAATAAGTGGGATTACATCAAACTAAAATGCATCTACAAAGCAAAGGAAAAATCAACAAAATGGAATTACAAATTATGATATAGAAGAAAATACAAACAATATATCCAATAAAATACATAAGGAACTCTGAACTCCAGGAGATAGTGATGGACAGGGAGGCCTGGCGTGCTGTGATTCATGGGGTAGCAAAGAGTCGGACACAACTGAGCAACTGAACTGAACTGAACTGATAACTCAATAGCATAACACAAATAACCCAATTAAATAATGAGCAGAAGAACTAAACAAGCATTTCTCCAAATAAGATATAAAAATGGTCAACAGATATATCACTAATTGTTAAGGCAAAGTAAATCAAAACCAGAATGAAACATCACATCATATACTGTTAGGATGGCTTAAAAAAAAAAAAAAGATAAATATCAGTGATACTATGGAATAAAGGACACCCTGTACACTATTGGTGAGAATGTAAATTGGTGCAGCCACTATGGAAAACAATAGGAAGTTTCCTTCAAAAATTAAAAACAAAACTATCATATGATCCAGCAATCCCACTTCTGGTTAAATGTCCAAAGAAATTAAAATCAGAATCTCAAAGAGACATCTGTATTCACATATTCACTATAGCATTGTTCATAATAGCCAAGATATAGAAAAATCTACATGTCCATCAACAAATGAATATAGAAAATGTGGTATATACAAATCATGGAATATTATTCAGCCTTAAAAAAAAAAAGGAGGAAATTCTGCCATTTGTGACAACATGGATGAATCCAAGGGACATTTATTAAATGAAATAAACTTGACAAGAAGGACAAATATTACATGAGCCTGCTTATATGACTAATCTAAAATAGTCTAAATCTATTTAGACTATTAAATCTAAATTAATCTTAATTAATTAATTAATCTAAATCTAAATTCGTCTAAATCTAATAGACTATAATCTAAAATAGTCAGACTCAGAGAAACAGAGTTGAGCAGTGGTTGCCAGAGGTTGCCGGGAGGGGGAAACAGGAAGGTAATAGATGAAAGATTCAAAGTTTCAGCTTTACGAGATGAGTAACTCCTAGAGACCTACTGTGCTTTCTGTATCATATACTTTAAAATTTGCTAACAGTACAGATGTTGTACTAAATGTCCTTATCATAGCATAATAACAAAAATAATAAATAAGCAAATGGTATGAGACTTTTTTCCAGTAGTCATGTATGGATGTGAGAGTTAGACTATAAAGAAAGCTGAGCACCGAAGAATTGATGCTTTTGAACCATGGTGTTGGAGAAGACTCTTGAGAGTCCCTTGGACTGCAAGGCGATCCAACCAGTCCATCCTGAAAGAAATCAGTCCTGAATATTCATTGGAAGGACTATTGTTGAAGCTGAAACTCCAGTACTTTGGCCACCTGATGCAAAAAGCTGACTCATTTGAAAAGACCCTGAGGCTGGGAAAGATTGAAGGCAGGAGGAGAAGGGGACAACAGAGGATGAGATGGTTGGACGGCATCACCAACTCAATGGGCATGAGCTTGAGCGAACTCTGGGAGTTGGTGATGGACAGGGAGGCCTGTGTGTTGCAGTCCATGGGGTCACAAAGAGTCAGACACGACTGAGTGACTGAACTGAACTGAACTGTGAAAGTTTTGGAGGTGAGAGATTGGTTTATGCCAAAGATTGTGGTGAAAATTTCATGGGTATATACGTAGCTTCAAACTCTTCAGGTTGTATACACATCAGTATTCCCAACCTTTTCTGACACCAGTGACTGATTTCATGAAAGTCAACTTCACCATGGACCAGGGGTCAGGGGGATGGTTTGGGGATGATTCAAGTACATCACATTTATTGTGCACTGTATTTCTAATCCAATGCCACCACTGATCTGACAGAAGGTACGTGCATGGCCAAGAGACTGGGGACCCCTAGTGCACAGCAATTATGCACAGATTTTTGTGAGTCAAAAATAAATTTTAATAGAAAAGTAGAGCCATTCATTGCAAAAAGCAAAAAAGTATTTTTAATAACAGATCTATAAATCTTCATTCTCAAATGCACATTTTATGAAATATAAATATACATGAAGTCTATCCAGAGAAAATTTAGTGTCTTAACTGACAGAGGCTGCAAGCAGAAAAACATACTGGATTTTGAAAGCTTAGTATGAGGAAAAAGTAAACTATCTTGTTAAAAAGTTTTAAATACATATTACGTGTTGAAAAGTTAGTGCTTGACTATATGTGGTTAAACAAAATAGGCTATTAAAATCTTCTAATACCCTCAGGATATCTCCATAGCATTGGCGAGTCTGTTCATACAATCATTCAGAGGCCCAGGTTTCTGCCACCTCATTGCTCTGCCACACCCTAGGTGCAAATCTTCTTCAAGCGTAGTCCCTGGGAACTTATTAGGGGTGAGTCAGAAACTGTAGTTGGTGCATCTAGCAGTTTCAGAGCTGAGACTTCAGAACACACCACCCTTTAAGCTGGAGATAGAAGAAAAGAACTGGTATTTCCTAACGGGCTATGTGGTGCAGTGGAAGAGGCACGACTTTGAAAGCTAGAGTTGAAATTTCAACTCTGCCATCACACAGTCCATAAAAACCATTGGCATAGTTTTATTGTCAAGTTGCTAGTCTCACCTCATATTTCAATTTATTTTTCACTTTAAGTGAGTAGTACAAGGTTAAACACATCATAAGACCAAAACAAAGAGAGGCCATTCAATTAAAAAAAAAAAAAGATAAATATCAGTGATACTATGGAATAAAGGACACCCTGTACACTATTGGTGAGAATGTAAATTGGTGCAGCCACTATGGAAAACAATAGGAAGTTTCCTTCAAAAATTAAAAACAAAACTATCATATGATCCAGCAATCCCACTTCTGGTTAAATGTCCAAAGAAATTAAAATCAGAATCTCAAAGAGACATCTGTATTCACATATTCACTATAGCATTGTTCATAATAGCCAAGATATAGAAAAATCTACATGTCCATCAACAAATGAATATAGAAAATGTGGTATATACAAATCATGGAATATTATTCAGCCTTAAAAAAAAAAAGGAGGAAATTCTGCCATTTGTGACAACATGGATGAATCCAAGGGACATTTATTAAATGAAATAAACTTGACAAGAAGGACAAATATTACATGAGCCTGCTTATATGACTAATCTAAAATAGTCTAAATCTATTTAGACTATTAAATCTAAATTAATCTTAATTAATTAATTAATCTAAATCTAAATTCGTCTAAATCTAATAGACTATAATCTAAAATAGTCAGACTCAGAGAAACAGAGTTGAGCAGTGGTTGCCAGAGGTTGCCGGGAGGGGGAAACAGGAAGGTAATAGATGAAAGATTCAAAGTTTCAGCTTTACGAGATGAGTAACTCCTAGAGACCTACTGTGCTTTCTGTATCATATACTTTAAAATTTGCTAACAGTACAGATGTTGTACTAAATGTCCTTATCATAGCATAATAACAAAAATAATAAATAAGCAAATGGTATGAGACTTTTTTCCAGTAGTCATGTATGGATGTGAGAGTTAGACTATAAAGAAAGCTGAGCACCGAAGAATTGATGCTTTTGAACCATGGTGTTGGAGAAGACTCTTGAGAGTCCCTTGGACTGCAAGGCGATCCAACCAGTCCATCCTGAAAGAAATCAGTCCTGAATATTCATTGGAAGGACTATTGTTGAAGCTGAAACTCCAGTACTTTGGCCACCTGATGCAAAAAGCTGACTCATTTGAAAAGACCCTGAGGCTGGGAAAGATTGAAGGCAGGAGGAGAAGGGGACAACAGAGGATGAGATGGTTGGACGGCATCACCAACTCAATGGGCATGAGCTTGAGCAAACTCTGGGAGTTGGTGATGGACAGGGAGGCCTGTGTGTTGCAGTCCATGGGGTCACAAAGAGTCAGACACGACTGAGTGACTGAACTGAACTGAACTGTGAAAGTTTTGGAGGTGAGAGATTGGTTTATGCCAAAGATTGTGGTGAAAATTTCATGGGTATATACGTAGCTTCAAACTCTTCAGGTTGTATACACATCAGTATTTCCAACCTTTTCTGACACCAGTGACTGATTTCATGAAAGTCAACTTCACCATGGACCAGGGGTCAGGGGGATGGTTTGGGGATGATTCAAGTACATCACATTTATTGTGCACTGTATTTCTAATCTAATGCCACCACTGATCTGACAGAAGGTACGTGCATGGCCAAGAGACTGGGGACCCCTAGTGCACAGCATTTATGCACAGATTTTTGTGAGTCAAAAATAAATTTTAATAGAAAAGTAGAGCCATTCATTGCAAAAAAGCAAAAAAGTATTTTTAATAACAGATCTATAAATCTTCATTCTCAAATGCACATTTTATGAAATATAAATATACATGAAGTCTATCCAGAGAAAATTTAGTGTCTTAACTGACAGAGGCTGCAAGCAGAAAAACATACTGGATTTTGAAAGCTTAGTATGAGGAAAAGGTAAACTATCTTGTTAAAAAGTTTTAAATACATATTACGTGTTGAAAAGTTAGTGTTTGACTATATGTGGTTAAACAAAATAGGCTATTAAAATCTTCTAATACCCTCAGGATATCTCCATAGCATTGGCGAGTCTGTTCATACAGTCATTCAGAGGCCCAGGTTTCTGCCACCTCATTGCTCTGCCACACCCTAGGTGCAAATCTTCTTCAAGCGTAGTCCCTGGGAACTTATTAGGGGTGAGTCAGAAACTGTAGTTGGTGCATCTAGCAGTTTCAGAGCTGAGACTTCAGAACACACCACCCTTTAAGCTGGAGATAGAAGAAAAGAACTGGTATTTCCTAACGGGCTATGTGGTGCAGTGGAAGAGGCACGACTTTGAAAGCTAGAGTTGAAATTTCAACTCTGCCATCACACAGTCCATAAAAACCATTGGCATAGTTTTATTGTCAAGTTGCCAATCTCACCTCATATTTCAATTTATTTTTCACTTTAAGTAAATAGTACAAGGTTAAACACATCATAAGACCAAAACAAAGAGAGGCCATTCAGTATCCACTAAAGGCCAGCCACTCTTACTAGAGGTTTTACATCTATTTCCCCATAAATCTTAGCAATGATGCTGCAATGATGATATGATTGTATCTGTTGTACGAATAATAAACCCAAAGCTCAGAGGTTAAGTATCTTGTCCAATATCACAGTGTAAAAGCAGGAATAAAATCTAGATTTGTCATGCTACAAATTGTATGCTGTTCCCATTATAGTTTCACTTTAGTGGTGTGTTTTGAAATTAATGCCCATAACTTAGTCATGCAAACACCCTGGGCCTTTTTCAGCATTTGACCAACTACTGAACAAAGTGAACTCTTTGCTCAAGGATACTTTCAAAGGACTTGGGGGTCTAGATTCTCTAACCCAGCTACTTCACTGCATGCAGAGGTTCCTGGTGATGCTATCTGCCTCCTGTCCCCAGGAAGAGCTGAACATTTAAGCCACAGTATTTCTCAGAAGATGCACTCTCCAAATAGCCTGAGCTTACCAAATTTCAATGAGTTTTGATTTCTCAAAAGTAAATTCAAATAAAACTCATATGTCACCAATTATGAACTAAATTCAGATCTGTACCTCATGCTAAGCCAAGGCCAACTTTTTAATATTCCTTTAGCTTTACATTAAATTTCAAATAATCTTGCAAGTAAAATGATACCTTTTTCACAAGTATCAGCTTTATACTTAGACCAGAAAACTCACACAAACTTGTCCCTCTTGGTGGGAAACTCATGGAAATCTCCATATTAACATGCGCTATTTTTATTTTAACCCCACTGCCTAGTGTATTGGATAATATTCAGTAGTCACAGCTGAATATAGGGTGTTGTTCCCTTTTACTAGCTGTCAGCAGTGATTGTATCACTAAACTTTCCTTGATGTGATCCCAGCCCAGTCCTTGCCTTTGCTCATTTAGACAACCAGTTGTTTTCAGAGAAAAAATGAATACCCAGGCTGAGGATGGCTAGGATTGAGCAAAGAATCATGGAGGGGAGAGAGGGAGTCTTGATTGTTTCTCTTTTTAAAAACTTTTATTAGAGTATAGTTGCTTTATAATGCTGTGTTCGTTTCTACTGTATACCAAAATGAACCAGCTATGTTCACATATATCCCATCTTTTTTTTATTTCCTTCTCATTTAGGTCACCACAGAGCATTGAATAGATTCAAATATATATTTTTCATATTCTTTTTCATTATGGTTTATCACAGGATATTGAATATAGTCCCCTTTGGTTTTTTGTCCAGTCTATATGTAATAGCTTCATTCTACTAACCCAGAACTTACAATCCATCCCTACCCACACCCCACTAATCACTTTGGTATCTAAACTAATAATTTTATTCCAACATCATTTTTCCAGTACCTATAAACACTCAATTTCTCAAATGCTCTTTGAGCTAGCTCTTTGTTGTCTTATTGATGACATAACTGAAAGTGTTAGTCACTCAGTCATGTCCAACTCTTTGTGACCCCAATGGACTGTAGCCCACCAGGTTCCTCTGTCCGTAGAATTCTCCAGGCAAGAATACAAGCATGGGTAGCTATTCCCTTCTCCAGGGGATCTTCCTAACCCAGGGATTAGACCCAGGTTTGATTGCATGTAGATTCTTTACTGTCTGAGCCCCCAGGGAAGCCCCAGTTACTTCATTAGGGAGATAAATAAATCTCCGCATTTGCTCATTTTGTATTTGTAAATTTATACCACAACTTTAAAAAAATTACATTTTGACTGACCCCATAGAAATAAAGGGAATTGTTTCACAGAAAGACCAGGGGCCGTGGTGCAGAGGTGAAGCTACTTAGATAGATAGTGGTCTGACCATATATAGGGCCTTGTTGGCACATTGAGAAAAGTTTGTCTTTAACCCAAGCATAGAAGTTACTGAAGTATTCACTGTGTACCAGTGTGTACATGTTGTGGGGGCATGGGACATGTTGGTGGCTCACATATTTCACCCACAGTGTAGATAACAGATTGGAGAGGTCCAGACTAGAGGTGATGCTATCAGCAGGCTAGTGCAGTAGCCCAGGCAAGATATGATGGCAATTTGATAAAGGCTCCAAGATGAAGAAAATGATCATATCTGAGAAGTTTTTAAGGCTCTGTTTCTGGAGGTTGCATGAGAGAGAGACTGCCAACGACCCTTGACCATTCATTCCATCTAGTTGAGCTTAGTGATCCAAACATGTTTTGATTGATTTACCACATGAAGTCAACATCACAGGAGATAAGATCACTTCAAGTCCTATGGACAGCTCATTCCTTCTTTTTAAATCTATGTACACATAGGAATGGGAGTCATGTCATATTCAGAAAGCTTCTTAATAAGCAGAAGAGGAGAACTTTTATGAACGTAACATGTACTTCCATCAGATAAAGACTTCCATAGTTTTTCAGTTTTCAGTAATGATTGTCATTCCAGAGGAGTGGAAAAGTCAAAATACCCAAACTTTAATTCTCCAGCATCTGTTTGTCTCCACGGTACTAAATTATACCTGAGAACTCTCCCATCCAAGCACTCACTGCTGATCAACCTTGTAGGAGTAACATCATCTTTCTTTAGAGCTGTTAGCATCTTCTTCAAGTTACTATCTCATTCTGTTGTTCTGGAAGCTTCTTTTCATCACTTTCAGTTGACTTTGTCTATCTCTGCTCTGATTTTAGAAGGCAGGCTTCTAAAAGCCTTACTTCTAAAGGCTCTTACTTTCTTCATTTCCAGATCCTTGGGGCTACATAACTGTGATCCCCAAGTCCTATATCATTTATGCTTAAGACTATTCAAACTTACATTTCCATCAGATCACACCATGCACTCCATGCCTAATATCTTTAGCAAATTATGAATGCCTCTAGTAGATAAAGCATATTTTAATGAATGAAGAGGTTAGTATTTCATAAACCCAAGAAAAGTGTAAACTGACTTCACTATCAACAGTTTAAAATCAATTTGGAGGCATTTGGAAAGCATTTTAAAGAGCAACTAGACATCAATAAAATTTAATTAATTGCTTCTATGGATGCACATGTAAATTGGGTGTTAATTATGCTAGCAATGCTCTTCCATTAAAAATTAAGCTCATGATTAGTAACCAAGAAAAACAAGCCGTCATTCTATAAACAAGTCTCATTCCCTTGTATTTAAACCCAACCTTTTGGTAATTAAATCATAACTCTACATTTACTCAGATGAATCTGAGCCCTGATGGATGACTGGCAAGTTAGCCAAGTGATCTTCCCTTGGCTGTTCCATAAACACAGTTGATAACTGCAGAGATAAGTTATATGCGGTTGAGCTGCCCTTTAAAACAGAATTATTGAATTATTGAAAGTTCTTTCCTATCTAATTGACACCAAACAAAGGAACAGTTGACAACTGCAAGAGGTATAGTGAAGATTAGTGATCATTTCAGAGCGGATGACATTTGAAGATTGAAGGCTCAGAATAAGAGGTTACGAGCTAGAGAATCTGTCTTTTCCATAATCGTAACCCTTCTCTTCTCCCCCACACCCCAAGATGAAGTTCTTGCATTTGAAAATAAAAGTGCAGTGCCTTTTTTTTTTAATGTCCTGTAGATAGGCTAGCACCATTTTGGGTTTTCCAATTTATCTTTCTTTTCTTTGATTTTTGTTGTTATATGGTCACGCCAGTCAGCTTAGTTCTGAACCAAGAATTAAACTCAGACTGTGTCCTAACCACTGGACTGCCAGGGAATGCCCTCTCCAATTTATTATTCTCGACTCCTTGGTAGTTAAAACCTAATCTAGATGCAGAGTTAGGATAAACTCCAACTGGGCTTTCCCAATTGACAAAGAGTTGGAACTACATTTCAGAATTAGAAATGGAATAAAACACTTGACATACTTGACCCTCAACACTTGGTGTTTCTTTTTCCCAACAGATTTTTCCAAGGGAAATTGAGTCCATATGCTTCTGATTCATCTTCTCAAGAACCATCAAGGTACTGTTTTATTAGAGCGATTTGATGGGGCATTTTGTCTATTTCAATGAGCCCTTTGATGTCCCTTTTCTTAGTCGTGGAAAAGAATGACTAAGACAAGTCAAAGATATGCCCTCTCATTCCCCACATCCAACAAGGAAAAAAAAAAGGGAGATACTTCAAGACACAGAAGTTAAGGAAACTGTTCAGGAGTTTTCTTATCTGACTAAATTACATTGCCTTGTATATAAAGGAAACATCAAAAAAGTTTTAGCAATGGGATTCCACTTTAGATTGCTATTGAAGAGGAGGTTCTCATTTTCATCTAAGGCTGGCCTTTTCAGTCTATTTCTCCTTTCCAAAATGCTGTGATGGAAGGTCAGATAATGGAAGAGAGAGTCCCATGTACAGAAAAATGTTTAAGGAAGAAAGAGTTGCATTTGGATGACTTTGAACTTCTGCTTCTCACTCTATTCTACTTCTAGAGGCTTTAATGAGACCCAGCAACCTCTTTTTCTAGGACTGGACAGATCCTGGAGGCCATCAGATTTGAAAGCTGACCATCATTTAATTATATAATATGGGTAGGAACCTATTTATGCTTCTGGGTAAAAATGTATGCTCGAGTATGTACATGTGTATGTATTACCATGTGGACGTGCTGTCAATCATCACATTTGGAGAGGAAAAAACATACCCCTACCTGTCTTTGTTAGGCCATATATCACAGAATTAGCCTGGACACGCTTTCTTCTGCTGCTCAGGCAAATTCTGCTGACTCATTACCCATAGAAATGTGCAAGAGTCAGAGTAGATTTGTATAACTGTTGGTCTATCTGGAGATATAATGACTACTTGTTGTCACCTTCTTTTAATCCAAGTTTCTTCTATGAGCACCTCCTTTGTGATTGGTTTTGTGCTGACTGCTAAGATGAGTGAGCAGCCTGAAAAACTGGTTTCATCTTCAAGCAGCAAGGAGTGGAGGTGGGAGGGAGGGGATATATTCATACATATAGGTGGCGCTAGTGGTAAAGAAACTGCCTGCCAAGCAGGAGACACAAGAGTCTTAGGTTCAATCCTTGGGTTGGACAGCTCCTCTGGAAAAGGGCCCAGCAACCTCTCTTTATCCTATTCCCACTGTTGTACTTTAAACTGTGACAGGATCACTCTCTCCCCACTGAAAAATAAGACTGATACTATTTGTTTGTTTGTATGGCAGACATTGGCCGGTGATTCACCAAACTATCTTCTTTGTCTTCCTGGGCACCCAGGTGGATTGGTTTCCCAGCCTCCTTTGTGGTTAGATGCAGCCTGGTGTCTGAGTTCTGGTCACTGGAATGTGAGCAGAAGTGAATACATTACTTCCAGTTCTGGCTCATAAAATCACTTTCTGCAATTTCCATTCTTGTCCCCCTTTCACCAATAGATGGAGAGGATTTCAAGGTTATAGGGGAACAGGGAACCATGAGAGGGAAGGAGACTGGGTCCTGAATGACTCCATGGAGGAGAGCGCTGCCCCCATGCCCACCCTCATGGGACTCTAATACAAGCAAAATATATATATTTATGTCTGAAATCACAAATATTGGATGACAGTTTGGTACAAGCTGTTAGTCTATCTTTACTACTGCCATATATGGTGGTGATGGTTTAGTTGCTCAGTCGTGTTAGACTTTTTTGCAACCCCATGGACTGTATAGCCCATCAGGCTCCTCTGTCCATGGGTTTTCCAGGCAAGAATACTGGAGTGGATTGCCATTTCCTTCTCCTAGCACCATATGTAACTACTGACTAAACTTAGAGTGGGAAATTCCATTTCCATTAAAGTGGGAAATTCCATTTTTCCAATGAGAACCAGCCTAGCTTATTGTAGGCAGTGTAGACATTTCTGTATAAGATGATTTGAGAGGTCTTAGAAACCTCTCTCACGTCCCAAACATCTTCCTAACTTGACTGTCACATCCACAGAGACTCAATAAATAGAGCTATAACTTTGGAGTCAGGAATTGTGAATATTAAGACACCTCTGACTGAGGTCGGACATACTCGGTCTTTGTTTTCTTTGTATGGTTTATGAGAAGGTTAAATGATGTAGTAAGCTGATAGCTCTTTGCAAACCCATGACATTCGTTTGGGGAGGGGGTTGTTCTCAACCTTTCAGTCTAAGTTAACATAGCAGCTTATTTTCCTACAGACTAAAGAGGTGTGCTTGGAGGTGAGGGCTATTAAGGAACTAGAAAGGCCCATTCACTGGACCAAGAAGTTGAAGCCCTATGATGTCTGAGACTCTGCACTTGCATTTGTTATCGCTGTTCAGTCGCTCAATCACGTCTGACTCTCTGTGACCACGTGGACTACAGCACTCCCTTCCCTAGCTCCTGGAGTTTGCTCAAACTCATGTTCATTGAGTCAGTGATACCAATCAACCGTCTCACCCTCTGTCACCCCCTTCTCCTCTTGCCCTCAATCTTTTCCAGCATCAGGGTCTTTTCCAATGAGTTGGCTTTGTGCATCAGGTGGCCAAAGTATTGTAATTTCAGCTTCAGCATCAGTCTTTCCAATGAATATTCAGGGTTGATTTCCTTTAGGACAGATTGATTTGATCTCTTTGCTGTCCAAGGGCCTCTCAAGTGTCTTTTTCAGCACCACAATTTGAAAGCATCAGTTCTTCGGTGTTCAACCTTCTTTATGGCCCACCTCTCACATCTGTACAAGACTACAGGAAAAACCATAGCTTTCACTGTACAGACCTTTGTTGGCACTTGCCTAATCTCATTTAATTATCCAAATCTTTGTAGGTGAGGGTAACTATCATTCACTTCTATATGTGAAGAAACAGGCTTGAGAGAAGTTTAAGAAACTTTCCTAATAAATGCCCCATCCAGGATTTAAACCATGGATCTGAAACCAGAGCCTTCCTCTTTACCATCATGAGATGCTAAGGAATTACCTTCAGCTACTTAGGAAAGGGAGCTAGAGAAAGGAAGTGGAGAAGGTAAGAGAAGGAAGGTCATCTGAGGAGGAGAGAATAAAGAATATATATGAAGGCCAGGCAGTAACCAGGGGAGGAAAAATCCTTGTGATGCAAATCCAGAGTAGGAAGAGATCAGTCTTAAGGAATCTGGTGTTGTTTAGGTTTCTGGGCAGCCCCTCTGCTGAGACAGAATTTCTCTCCCTCCCTGCCCCAACCAAGGAGGGTAACTGCATGTCACCCCTTTCCACTGCTTCCTCTGCAGCTTGACAAGTCAGCCCTGCTGTTCCCCACAGCCTGGAAATGCTTCACCTTCCCCATGGCTCGCCATTCACGTAGGGTAGACTTACAGCAGAGGGGCGTCCATTGTGCTTGAACTGCTCAATCACCACTGACATTTCGTTAACCACCCTATGAACTTCTCCAGCCCGAAGTAGCAGCCACTTGTGTCCTTGAAAACTGAACAGAAAACAACCGTATTGATTTTCCACTATCAATGAGAGAAAGACAATTCCTCCTTGCCGAGCACCTTCGTAATGCATTTCACACACTTCTTCCTGCAGATCACCTCCTCCTGCCATGGTGCTCGAGGAACTCCCTGCTGCTTTGGACTCTGTAGAATTAACCCTGGAGTGCCAGCACTGTCAAGGCATCCTGGCCCCTAGATGGCAAGTGGGGTGCCTGAATGGACAACTTGCCCTCTTTGGGAGTTGGGATCACTTAGAAACCATGAAGGAACTCAGACCTGGGGTGGAGGAAGGTGGGGGTGATGGGCTATAGGAATCTCTGATAGTAAACCCATCTTTGAAAGGAAAATCATTTTCTTTATTAAAAGCAATGATAACATCCAGATGGGTTTTTGAATATATATAAGCATGTTTATGGGCTTCCCAGGTGGCACCAGTGGTAAAGAACCTGTCTTCCAATGCAGGAGACATTAAGAGACCTGGGTTCGATCCCTGGGTCAGAAAGACCCCCTGGAGGAGGGCACAGGAACCTACTCCATTATCCTTGCCTGGAGAATCCCCATGGACAGAGGAGCCTGGTGAGCTACAGTCCATAGTGTCGCAAAGAGTTGGACATGATTGAAGCAACTTAGCATGCGTGCAAGCATGTATATACACTGATCAAATTGGCTGATGATTTCGATCCTTTATTTAGTAAATTGTACCTTGGACGCAAACATTCTGGCTTAGTTAAAGCCCACGATCCCATTGTGAGTTATGATCCCAAATTACTAAATCTTTTTTTTTTTTAACCTATGTTATATCTCATGCAAGTCCTAATAGCTCTAGTTTTCGTATTTCCAACACAGCAAAAAAGAAGCGTAAGGAGGCAAAAGAGATACAAAAAACCTTGCACAAGCAAGCCTGACCCTCTGGGATGACTGTAGTGTCAAAATCGTTCAATATTTATGCCTAGCAACCTTGACAATATCCCTTTAATTAAAATCAATGGAGAAATAAAACATGCATTAGAATGCACTTGGGATCACTGGCCTCATGAGATAGAAAAGACTCTGATATTATGCACAGTGTGGTTATGACCCACACGTGTTCTTATGCTTGGGTGTTTGCATCTGAATCTCCTTTCAATGGTCTTTCTCATTCTGTGATATAGTGCTTTTGTATTTTCATTGGGAATACTTTCTTAAGATATGTATCTTCAGAAAATGTCTCTTTAAAAGTCACCAGGTCAAACTGTAGCTTAGATTTGATGGGAAAATAAAAAACACAGAACAGGGGACCTCGGCACTGAGATTGGTGTAGGTGGGGCAGCCGAGCCTCAAACCAGCCCAATGACCTTGAGAGACTCATAGGCAATTATCTCTGAGTCTTGGCTATCCCTTCTCTAAAATGAGAGGCTTAGGCTCCATTCTAAAAGGTTCTTTTCTGTTTTCTATAAATGTTCTATTAGACCAATGATGTTCAACAATAAAAGCTACTACTGTTCATTGGACACTTTGCAGGTAATCTTCACCACGAACCTGTGAGTTTGGTTCTACTCCGCTTTTCCATTTTAGAGATGAAAGAATCGAAGCCGAGGATGGAGTCAGTTCCCAGCGTCACCCAGCTGCTCAGTGGCAGAAGTTGAGTGTGTCCAAGCCCACGTGTTTCACCATTGACCCACACAGCCTCTCCCCCTTTTAAAATATTTTATAGGGAGATATAGTTGATTTACAACATTGTGTTAGTTTCAGGTGTGCAGCAAATGTCTCAGTTATAAATATACATATTTTCATTCTTTTTCAGTTTCTTATCTCATATAGGTGATCACAGAATACTGAGTAGAGTTCCCTGTACTATACAGTAGGTCCTTGTCAGTTACCACCTCTTTGAATCCATGGAAAGTGGAAGGGGCTTAGGTCTGAGAGATGCCACCTGTTTGACCTCCACAGACTTTGAAGGGTCTTCTCCCTCCACTGTTCAGCCAGCAGAGGTTTCTCTCAAGCGCACTCAGCTTGGGGTAGATTCACTTAACCTCAAGCCCCTTCCATTGGTTCAGAATTCACCAAATATGGGCCAGTATAACTTCTCTGACATCCAGATCTGATTTCAAAGACTCCCATGTAGGCAGGCTTAGCAATAACAGGTTAAACTGGCCCAAGAATAGAAGGCAATTTAACACTGTCCTGTCTGGCCTGGCCAGGCAGATTAAACACCAGATATTTGTGCTTTATAAAATCCAAGCATCACAGAGGTATTTTTGTTTGTTTGCTTTTCTCATGCGACTTGGCTCCTCTCAGATTGCAGACTGCCGCCTCTCCGGGGCTGGCAGGATGACTGTCATGTTGTTAAAAGCTTCCCTTCCTTATCTCACTTCCTAATCTCCACCTAGGGATTTGAGAGCCCTCAGCTCTGGTTTTTCCTCTTCAAGGACCTGCTAGCACTGGACTAATTAAAGGAGAGAGCCTGGAGATAAGTTCCTTCAAAAATTATGGAATGTCCTAATCAGACGGGTAAGCCAAGGTTTGACCTCTGGGTCAAGGGGCCACTCTCAAATAATACGACGGATTCAACTATTACTGTCATTTTTTGTTACTCCAAAAAGCTGAGAAGAGAGGCTAAAGGTGGTCCTAAAGGGCAAGGGGATGCCGGTGTTTCTGCCACGGAGGCGATCTGTTAAAGGGCATTCTTCATGTCCTCCCCAACTCTTCAAATTCCAGCGGTGCCTTAAATGATTTTTACCTTGTCAGTTTCTATCACTGGAAACTATTCACCAATTCCCTCTTTCATGTGCTTTTCTGTTGCTGGCTCTGTGACTCAGCCTTTTTCTCTATCTTCATGATATTCACTGTTTTTTTCCCCACCTAGTAGGTACCCCCACTGCTTTCCAAAATTCCTATTCATTTTAAGAACTTCTTTTAATCATACAATGCTTTAAATACTTTTTTGTAAAGTTTGACCTCTTTCTTCTTCAGAGAAGATGGCATAGACATACTCTTCCTCCTGTGTCAGCACAACTGAAAAACCACAGACAACTATGTATGAAACCAACATAAGAAGACTGCAAATAGTGGAGAAGAGAAGGCAGATGGGCTTTGGGACCCAGGGAACAACATGATGGTGGGTGTCCTGGGCTTTTTTGTGGGCTCATATATGTCCAAGTATCAAAACTAAAGAAAGTGGTATTCTTGAATCATCAATGGTACAGATCAAACAAACTTGCTCACTAGCCAAGGGACCAGGAAACAGATAGCCTGTATAAGACAGGAACACTTTTAGACATTAGCCACTGTACTCCAGTCAAACACTACAGAAAAACCAAAAAACAAAAGCAAAAAAAATAAAATGTGCTCCTACTCCACCCAGCAAAATCAAGTACGGAACTTAGGTTCCATACTGGTGACTGGAATGAGGCCCTGCAACTGCAGCAGGGGTAGAGTCATAGAATACCAAGGTGGGGGCCGGGACTTTCATCCTTGCCAGCTGATAATGAGCAGCCCCCTCCCTGCCCCACCGCAATGTCAGTGGAGACCACACAGAGAACTGGAACTTGTTTCTTCACCTGGCGACACAGAAACACTCCCATCTGGGATGGTGTTAAACAAAGCCTAGTGAAGAGTCAGGAGTCTTATCGCTGCACTTGCCGTAAGGAGACCAACCTGCTCCATGAATGTCCTACCTATTGCCTCCTCATGTATCTGTATGAATCTCTTTAAGATATGGGCTTCCTGGGTGGTTCAGTGGTTAAAAAAAAAAAAAAGAAAAAAATCTGCTTGCAATGTAGGAGACATAGGTTGAATCTCTGGATCAAGAAGATCCCCTGGAGAAGGAAATGGCAGCCCACTACAGCATTCTTGCCTGGAAAATCCCATGGACAGAGGAGCCCAGCAGGCTGTAGTCCATGGGACTGCAAAGAGTTGAATTTGACTTAGCAACTATACAACAATAAACAGCTTTAACATATGTACCAATAAATGGAACTGCTGGACTGTAGTATGCACTTGTCTTCAACTTTAATGGTTATTTCTAAATTGTTAAATAATGTGGAGCAATTCTGATCAGTGGTGTGTAAGAGTTCCTATCTCACCCTATAATCACCCACACTTGATACTGTCAGGCTTGACAATGTTTGTCATTGGGGTGAGTGTAAAATAGTCATTTTAACTAGCACTTTCTGTTTTATTAAGAATGTTGAACTTCTTTTCATGTGTTTGTTGAAGTTTTTAATTTACTCTTCTGTGAAATGACAATACATAACTTTGGGATTTATTTTTTCTACCGAGTTAATATATTTTTCTAGATGGGCACAATAAAGGACAGAAATGGTATGGACCTAACAGAAGCAGAAGATACTAAGATGAGGTTGCAAGAATACACAGAAGATCTTCATGACCCAGGTAACCATGATGGTGTGATCACTCACCTAGAGCCAGATATCCTGGAATGGGAAGTTAAGTGGACCTTAGGAAGCACCAGTGAAAACAAAGCTAGTAGAGGTGATGGAATTCCAGTTGAGCTATTTCAAATCCTAAAAAGTGATGCTGTGAAAGTGCTGCTGTCAATATGCTAGCAAATTTGGAAAACTCAGCAGTGGCCACAGAACTGGCAAAGGTCAGTTTTCATTCCAATCCCAAAGAAAGGCAATGCCAAAGAATGTTCAAATCACTGCACAATTG
>SJYX01008875.1:168941-209852 GCA_006410675.1 Oreotragus oreotragus
AATTTCAGGTACAGCTTCATTTTAATTCTTAATAGTTTGTTCTTTTATAATTTAAATTTATTTATGAAGTGTATATTTTCAGAAAAATTAACGAATTTTCCCAAGATCACATATTCTAAGAGTTAAAAAAGGTAATCAAATATATATTTTCTATCTAATTTTGAAATGCTTATTCTACTATATCCTCTGTGGTTCTCACAGAAGTTACCTGTAGAAAAATATACATCTGCTTCAGTTCAGTTCAGTTCAGTCGCTCAGTCATGTCCAACTCTTTGCGACCCCATGAAGCTTATTCCTTAAAAAATCAAATATTGCATAGAAGATCAACCCATCATATTTTAAATGAGAATTAAAATCTTGAATATGTATACATGAAGGCATCATCAGGTAATACTGGTGTAGAATTTATTCCAGAGTGAACATCTTGAGAAAATGCATGAATATAGGTATAGAATATAAAAATAATTCAGTGAGATTGGACCAAAAAGATCACATATGTTTAGGCCATAGAACGGCCATGTGTGTCTGGGTGGTAGGGTTAAGGGTGGATAAAAGATGGTATTTATATCATATTAAAGCCCATAGTAACTACCATTTCATTTAAAAATCACAAACACTCGGTGATGACACAAAGTCAAATTTCAGAGTTTGAAAAATACCAATTTAAAATGTTCTAAGCAAATTATATTTCAATATGTCAATAACAATTCTGATAGAGTATTAATAAAATCATTTGCTGAATGTTGTCTTCATTCTTAATTCTCTGGGCTACTAGTTACAGTTACAAAATATTTAATACTGTAATTTTTATGTCAATATGGTTTTGAAATAGTGGAAATATTTAAAGCAAAGGAAAATAAATAACTGCTATATAGTGGAAAATTATTGTATATTGTTATAAACACTGGGGGTTTAATTCCATAAGCTGTAGCATATTTATTAAATATAAAAGAAAAATAGAACAGTGTGATATAATGATTTCAGAAAATCATCATCAAAACTGTGGGATGATTGTTTTAAGAATCTGGTATGGAGTTATCAACATATTATTTCTATCTGTCATTGTTTTGTATCTTACTTTTGCTTGACAGAGTAAAATACATTGACTCTATAGAACAGCAAAATATATTTTAGTCATCAAAAGTGATGAAGACTCAGACATAAGCAATGATCATTGAATATACGAATAAATTGAGATGAAATGACTGTGATTCATGCTAAAAGCAACATTCAAAATCATGTATATAATGGTCTGCATTTTGGAATTTTGCAAATGTGGATGAGAATATGACATTTAATATAGTAATATAAATTCCTTTAATTCTTATTGATATGTAATTAATTTATGTGGCTATTCAAATTATTAATAATACCTTTAATTAGCAATCACCAATCACTATGTATCATTACCCTTGTAAATATTTTACACATGCTTACACACACATAATTTAATTCACTCAACATGGGAAGCAATTATTTTTACATAGAACTATTATTTATCTTCATTTTATAATGATACACAAGGCATAGAGAAAGTAATTGCCTAACTTTACTAGGGAAATTTGTACCTAGGCAGTATTGATCCATATTTCATGCTCCATATAACACTGCACTGTGCCATTTATTCTAGTTTCTATGTTTGGATTCATCTTTCAGTATCCTGTCATTTTGCCTTTTCATACTGTTCATGGGGTTCTCAAGGGAAGAATATTGAAGTGGTTTGCCATTCCCTTCTCCAGTGGACCACATTCCACCAGACCTCTCCACCATGACTTGTCCGTCTTGGGTGGCCCCACACAGCATGGCTTAGTTTCACTGAGTTAGACAAGGCTGTGGTCTGTGTGATCAGATTGCCTAGTTTTCTGTGATCATGGTTTCAGTGTGTCTGCCTTCTGATGCCCTCTAGCAACACCTACCATCTTACTTGGGTTTCTCTTACCTTGGACATGGGGTATCTCCTCACTGCTGCTCCAGCAAAGCACAGCTGCTGCTACTTGCCTTGGATAATGAATATCTTCTCACAGGCATTCCTCCTGACCTTGAATGCAGAGTAGCTCCTCTTGGCCCTCCTGCGCCCGCACAGCCACCGCTCTTTGGACATAGGGTTGCTCCTCTCGGCTGCAGTCCTGACCTAAGTGTGGAGTAGCTCCTCTCAGACGCCACCCCTGAACTTGGGTGAGGGGTAGCTCCTCTTGGCCACACTTCTGTGCGGTCTGTCCACAAATTTGGAAAACTTAGAGTGGCCACAGGACTGGAAAAGGTCAGTTNGTGGGGTATCTCTTCATGGCTGCTCCAGCAAAGCACAGCCACTGCTCCTTACCTTGGACGAGGGGTATCCCCTCACCGCCGCCCTTCCTAACCTTCAACGTGGGATGGCTCCTCTATGCCCTAGGGCCTAGAAGGTAAGCTGAGGTTGCAAAAATGGTTCTCGACAGTGTCTCAGTCTATATGGAGCTTCCCAACTGATTCCTGTCTCTTTAGTAGATTCTCCAAGGTTAGTAAGTGGGTTCTGTTCATGTTGGGTGCATGTGATTTTCAACCTGGTGTTTTTTTTACTAGTTAAGAGTTCAAGTGAGTCTGCGTGTGAGCCCTTTTGAGTGGGTTTTCTGTTCCTTGCATTTCTATAGGTTATTTTGGACATATTCTTCATTGGTGTTCAAATTCAGGTGTTTTGGAGGTTTGTCTCTCTTGTGAAGGATCAAGGAGTTTGGGTCTCTGATGTGGAACTTGAACCCCTTGCTCCTCTGGGAAAAGATCTGTACCTGTGTGGTCCCTCCCAATGTGAATCGCCATGGCAAGGTGCAGTGAGCCCGTAACTGCCCCTCCTTCTCAATCTCACTGCTGTCCTCCTACTCTTTGTTATGGAGGCTCTGTTCATCCAGTTTTCAGGTCTCTTTTTTGAGGTTGTTATTCCACATGTCGTCATAGCTTTCTCATGTCCATGGAAAGGGGTAAGTTCAGGATCGTCCTATGCTGCCGTCTTGAACCATCTGACATCTAGAATTTTTATACAGTTTTTCCTCTATGGATTCTTTATGAATTACAAAATATTGCAACATTGTTTACTTTGAGTCCATAATATCCCCACTCCACTAATTGGAATTATCGTGCTAGTTATAACCCAGCTTTCTGTATGGCAACACGTGTTCCTGTCCGCTCTCTCTTGCTGTCGTGACATTGGTCTGATAAACCCAAAATACTAATGTCTGTTCTCTTTATTTCTTGAAAGAGATATTTTTAAAAACAAATGGAATTAGATTTCTCAGACTATATTTTGACATGCTTCTTCACTTAACAATACACCATGGATATGAGTTCATCCAGGAGGCCTCACGGTGCAGCCCCGGGGTTAAGTCTGACCCATTTCTTCCTCTCCACCTGCTCCAGCCACACCTCCAGGTGCCCCAGCACACGCACACCCCAGGGCCTTTGCATTTGCTCTTCTTGGTGCTCTGCATGCACATCCCCAGGGAGCTAGCGATTCACTCCTTCATCACCAAGTTACTGCTCAAATGCTCCCCTATTTTAAAAATGGCCAACTCCCCACTATTTGCAATGTGAGAGACCCGGTTAGATCCCTGGGTTGGGAAGATCCCCTGGAGAAGGAAATGGCAACCCACTCCAGTATTCTTGCCTGGAGAATCCCATGGACAGAAGAGCCTGGAGGGCTACAGTCCATGGGGTCACAGAGAGTCAGACATGACTGAGTGACTAACACACACACATCTTTTAATATGGTTGATGAGATGATGTTTAATGCCTCCTAAGTATCTTATTTTAGAAAGATCACATTATATTTAATAATCTCCTACTGGTGAGTCTTTAATTTGCTTCTAAAATTAAGATACAGGCCATATGTATTGTAAGTACAAATATCTTCACACATATACAAAATACATTATCCATTAATTAAGAAAAAGTACAAAAAGTGAAACTTCAAGAGTATATTTCAATTTTGCTACTTAATACCAAACTATTCTCTGAAAAGAGTGGACCAATTTATTTTTGTCTCTTCACAGCACACCAAATCCTCCAACTGCAGCAAATGACAAGATCAAATCTATATTTTTAGAAAGCTCACCCTACTAGTGGTGAAAGAGAAATAAATGTCACAAAAGTAGCATAGAAACAGTCAGATGATGTCCTGGAAGATATGTGCATCTGACAATTATACAAGCGTTTGTAGGTAGAGTGAATGCCAAATAGCGGGTGAGTACTTGGTCATCAGGTCTCTTGATCGAGACTGAAAGGCTATACTCAGATGTAGCAAAGGCTAAAGGAACACATAGCAGCTGCTAGAAATTCTGAGAGTATCTTCAGCTAATTTCACTACAGAGAAGCCTAAGAATCTTTCAGAAATCACCCAGAAAAATAAAACAGCCACTTTGATTGTGCCATCTGATGACACAGACTTAAATAAAAAAGAGGAGTATCTGGTTTCCTAGGGGTTCCATGGTGGCCCAAATGGTAAAGAATATGCCTACAATGGAGGACACCTGGGTTCAGTCTCTGGGTCAGGAAGATCCTGGGTAAGGAGAAGGGAATGGCTACCCACTCCAGTATTCTGGCCTGAAGAATCCCACAGACAGAGGAGCCTGGTGGGCTATATAGTTCATGTGGTTGCCAAGAGTCAGACACGACTGAGCAACTAACACACTTTAACTTTTAATTGGATTTCTTCCTATTGAGAAGTCTTGAGACAAGGACATCGAATGATCCATGTGCATTTCAAATATATGTTTTGTTTCAATACAGTTCAAACGCCTGGTAAACACAAGGACAATTGTTTTGGAAGCCTGAGTCATAGCTGGATGATTTTCTGAAACACACCTTCCTTTCTCATCCCAAATGACATCAAGACTAGGAAGAGATCCCATTTCCCAACATCATGCCATCCGCATGGAATGGACAAACTAACTCACTGTCTTTCAACCTCTGTTTCCAGAACTCATCACCCATATTCTCCTTTGGATAATATTAAAAAGAGGGAAAGCATTTAGCATGAAAACATGTTTTAACTGTATTTGTAACACTCAATAAATAAATTACAGGTTTTATATCATTCAGAGAGAGCTGCCAGTGAGTTATTCAGTTATTAACTTCGCACGCTTGGGAGCATGAATTAAATGCCAGCCCATATTGAGGGCTTGGGGATTCATTTCAAGCCAGAAGAGGCTCCTTAAAAGTTTGGGCAGCTCGGCAGGCATCTCCGAAGAAGCAAGAACAGTTTGGTAGAAGCCATGGAGGGCAGACAATTCTGTCCTGGTCATTTACAGCAGCTTATAAATTCCATAAAAGGGAAATGAATTATGCATTATTGGGTTTACATAAGGTCACTCAGTGAACTTTGACCCCTCTCTTTTCTCATTTGGCTCGATTATGAGATGAAATGACAGATTTGATCTCTTTTCAAATTGTATTAGAAAGGGTCTCTTTATTTCACCCTCTAGCAGCAATCAGCTGACAGGACCAGGCAAGTGCATTAATTATGATTGATTTAGACTGTCTATCGGGTGATTATTTCTAGAATTCTACTCCTGAGCTAAAACCTTTTGACCTATTTCAGGCCACACAGCAAATTAATCCATAAGAAGATTTAAGGGGGAGAACAGTTCAAGACTGCAGTTTTGCTCCTGTATTCACAATCAAAACATTGAAGACACTCCAGGCACTCCAGGCCATCCAGAAGGATTGAATCACTGGAACACTCCATGGTGAAGACATTTAACAATCTGACAACTCAGTAGAGAATCATCTTGCATATAATAACCAAAAATGGCTCTGAATTAGCTCCTTCCGCAAGGAAGAAAAGACCCCCAATCCTCTCAGCTCTGAACTAATAAGACAGCAGAGAGATTTTTTTTTTCTTTTATGAGTTTGTGAATTTGTCACAATTGGAGTTTCACAACAGCACGTCTGTTGTTGGGACATTCAATCTCCCTCTCAACTTTCCAGTGGATTAAAAATGACAGTATTAATTAAAGAAGTAAAGAGAAGAGGTCACTGTCGCAATGCATAAGCTTGCATTATAATAAGGCCCAGCCAAGGAGGAGAAAGAAAAAAAGAGAGGAGGTAACATCATTAAAGAGTTTCTTTCCGAGTCTGGAAAAGTACCTTGCAGATAAATTCTATTTAAAAAGAGGGTGTTTAACAGTACAGATGAACCTATTTGCAGGGCAGGAATAGATACAGATGTTCAGAACGGACTTGTGGACATGACTGGGGAAGAAGAGGATGGGACAAATTGAAAGGGTTGCAGCCACATATATACACTACCATGTGTAAAATAGATAGCTAGTGGGAAGCTTCAGTATAACACTGGGAGCCCAGTCTGGCACTCTGTGATACCTAGAGGGCTGGAATATCAAGGAAGCGGAAAGGAGAATCCAGAGGGAAGGCATACATATATATATAAATGTATGTGCTGACTCATTGGAAAAGATCCTCATGCTGGGAAAGATTGAAGGCAAAAGGAGAAGAGGGTGGCAGGGGATGAGATGGTTAGATAGCATCACTGACTCTGTGGACATGAATTTGAGCAAACTCCAGAAGATAGTGAATGACAGGGGAACCAGGCATGCTGCAGTCCCTTTGCTTGCAAAGAGTGGGACACAACTTAGCCACTGAACAACAACAACTACATACACACACTCATATATATATATATATGTTGGGGAAGGCAATGGCACCCCACCCCAGTACTCTTGCCTGGAAAATCCAATGGATGGAGTAGCCTGGTGGGCTGCAGTCCATGGGGTCGCTAACAGTCGGACAGACTGAGTGACTTCACTTTCACTTTTCTCTTTCATGCATTGGAGAAGGAAATGGCAACCCACTCCAGTATTCTTGCCTGGAGAATCTCAGGGATTGGGGAGCCTGGTGGGCTGCCGTCTATGGGGTCACACAGAGTCGGACATGACTGAGGTGACTTAGCAGCATATATATATATATATATGTATGTATGTATGCTTATGGCTGGTTTATATTGTTGTACAGCAGAAACCGACATAACATTGTAAAGCAGTTATCTTCCAACTGAAAATGTTTTAAAATTGAAGAGGGTGTTTAACCAAAATTTCCATCTGAGTTATTAGATCACAGTAAGGACTGAAAAACTTCTGCTTCATTGATGACAATAAGCCTTTAACTGTGTAGATCAAAACAAACTGTGGAAAATTCTCCAAGAGATGGGAATACCAGACCACCTTACCTGCCTTCTGAGAAATCTGTATGTAGGTCAAGAAGCAACAGCTAGAACTGGACATGGAACAACAGATTGGCTCCAAATTGGGAAAGAAGTACATGATTAAGGCTGTATACTGCCATCCTGCTTATTTAACTTCTATGCAGACTACATCATATGAAATGCCAGGCTGGATGAAGCACAAGCTGGAATCAAGATTGCCAGGAGAAATATCAATAACCTCAGATATGCAGATGACACCAGAAAGTGAAGAGGAACTAAAGAGCCTCTTGATGAAAATGAAAGAGGAGAGTGAAAAAGTTGGCTTAAAAGTCAACATTCAAAACATGAAGGTCATAGCATCCAGTCCCATCATTTCATGACAAATAGATGGGGAAACAATGGAAATAGTGACAGGCCTTATTTTCTTGGGCTCCAAAATCACAGCAGATGGTAACTGTAGGCATGAAATTAAAAGATGCTTGTTCCTTGGCAGAAAAACTATGACAAACCTAGACAACACATTAAAAAGCAGAGACATTACTTTGCCAACAAAGGTTCATCTAGTCAGAGCTATGGTATTTCAAGTAGTCATATATGCATGTAAGAGTTGGACTATAAAGAAAGTTAAGTGCTGAAGAATTGATGTTTATGAACCATGGTGTTGGAGAAGACTTTTGAGAGTCCCTTGGACTGCAAGGAGATCCAACCAGTCAATCCTAAAAGAAATCAGTCCTGAATATTCATTGGAAGGACTGATGTTGAAGCTGAAACTCCAATACTTTGGCCACCTGATGCGAAGAGCTGACTCATTTGACAAGACCCTGATTCTGGGAAAGATTGAAGGCAGGAGGAGAAGGGGACGACAGAGGATGAGATGGTTGGATGGCATCACCAACTCGATGGACTTGAGTCTGAGCAAGCTCCAGGAAGTGGTGGTGGACAGGGAAGCCTTGTGTGCTGCTGTAGTCCATGGGTTCACAAAGAGTTGGACATGACTGAGCCACTGAACTGAACTGAATGACTGAAAGGGAAAGTCATCTAGAATTGATGCCATAAATCAGTTAACTCAGTCCCACAACCTGCTTTCCAATGCCCCCAGATGGTAAGAAGTTGTTGAGCAAGGACAGAGCAAATCTTGTTTGTAACACTTATAAGCTGTGTGACCGAGGGCAAATGACTTGACTTCTCTGATCTCTGCTCTTTTTTTTTTATAGGGTACAAATAATGTCTATCTCACTGTTGAGCTGTAATGAGAATCAGAGGCCATATGTGTTTAGAGAGGCAAAAATAAATTCTTACTGTTTTAACAATCCTCTCTTGGCATTTGTGGAGGAAGGCCATGGCAACAGAAAAATCTTTTGTTTGCTGAACACAAACAGAATTTCTATCCTCACACTTGAAGATAACATCAAGTGATGGTAGGAGTTAGAAACTGAAGAAGCTCTGAGGAGCTCAGCATAAGAGAAGAGGAAGAGGAGCTCAACTGAGGGCTTGGAGTCAAGGCTTTGAGAAGCTGATGACCAGTTGAGGGGCAGGAGAGAGAACACAGTAGCCGGTGGGCAGAGGAGTGAGATGGGAGGGAAAGATGTGCCTGGGGACTTTCTTAAGAGAGAGACTGGTACGTGGTAACCTAAACCCCTTTTCTCTCCATTTCAAAATCTTCTGTAAAATATACGACACTCATTATCACTGTGGTATAAATGGGTTTTTCCAGATGAATGAGAACGTCTTCGTTCTGAGACCATGAACAGCTAAGACTCTGCCAACGGCTCTTTGTGGACTCAGCATGGTTTCACGTCACTTCTTACGGACTTCAGAGTTCCCCCTTGTCAATGTGGGACAACGCGAAAAAGTCAAACTCGCTTTCAGCTCTCAACTCCATGGTTCAGTGTGCTGATGAGGAGTTTTCATACTAATGGAGAAAGCCTTAAGGGTTTTAGTGGTCTCCAGGGACCAAGCAAAGCCACAGAAGACCAGATGTAAAACAAAAGGGACTGACTTTTTTTTAATTGGAGTATAGTTGCTTTACAATATTGGTTTCTGCTGTACAAAGAAGTTAATCAGCCATAAGTACATCCATACCCCTTTCTCTTAGACCTTCCTCCCACCTCAGCCCACACCACTCATCTAGGTCACCATAAGAACACTGAGCTGAGCTATCTATTTACACATGGTAGTGTATATACATCAATCCCAACCTCTCAAAACCTCCCACCAGCTGTGTCTACACGTCCATTCTCTCCATCTGCATCTATGTACCTTTTTTCTAGATGCCACATATGTGCATTAATATATTTGTTGTTCTCTTTCTGACTTACTAAAAAAAAGTTGCTGGATACAAGATAAATAGCAGTTAAAATCTAAGATACTTAGGAATAAATATAATGTAATGCAAGTAAGTCCTTTATGAAGAAAATTGTAAAAGCTTTCTTGATAGACATAAAAGATGGAGAGATATTTTACAGATGAAAAGACTCAATATTGTAAATATTTTGATCCTTCCCAAATTAATAAAATTTAAGACAAAAAGAAAAGGAATAGTAGATACTGTAGCAAACTAGGGAAGATACAAATTGCTTAAAAGTGCTCACATTTAAGTTCTCATGAAAGCATTGCTCAGAACCCCCAAATCCTGCCTTCTAGAAACCACATTTTGACCTTTAGCCAAAGAGGCCCCAGATGGGGCATTTAGAACTTATTTATTTTAAACCTACAGCTCAGCTCATTTTTGCCTCCACACCACTGACTTCGAAAGACAAAGCCAGCAGAGGTATTTATTTGCTTCTTGAGAAATCAGTTCNATTGAAGGCAGGAGGAGAAGGGGACGACAGAGGATGAGATGGTTGGATGGCATCACCAACTCGATGGACTTGAGTCTGAGCAAGCTCCAGGAAGTGGTGGTGGACAGGGAAGCCTTGTGTGCTGCTGTAGTCCATGGGTTCACAAAGAGTTGGACATGACTGAGCCACTGAACTGAACTGAATGACTGAAAGGGAAAGTCATCTAGAATTGATGCCATAAATCAGTTAACTCAGTCCCACAACCTGCTTTCCAATGCCCCCAGATGGTAAGAAGTTGTTGAGCAAGGACAGAGCAAATCTTGTTTGTAACACTTATAAGCTGTGTGACCGAGGGCAAATGACTTGACTTCTCTGATCTCTGCTCTTTTTTTTTTATAGGGTACAAATAATGTCTATCTCACTGTTGAGCTGTAATGAGAATCAGAGGCCATATGTGTTTAGAGAGACAAAAATAAATTCTTACTGTTTTAACAATCCTCTCTTGGCATTTGTGGAGGAAGGCCATGGCAACAGAAAAATCTTTTGTTTGCTGAACACAAACAGAATTTCTATCCTCACACTTGAAGATAACATCAAGTGATGGTAGGAGTTAGAAACTGAAGAAGCTCTGAGGAGCTCAGCATAAGAGAAGAGGAAGAGGAGCTCAACTGAGGGCTTGGAGTCAAGGCTTTGAGAAGCTGATGACCAGTTGAGGGGCAGGAGAGAGAACACAGTAGCCGGTGGGCAGAGGAGTGAGATGGGAGGGAAAGATGTGCCTGGGGACTTTCTTAAGAGAGAGACTGGTACGTGGTAACCTAAACCCCTTTTCTCTCCATTTCAAAATCTTCTGTAAAATATACGACACTCATTATCACTGTGGTATAAATGGGTTTTTCCAGATGAATGAGAACGTCTTCGTTCTGAGACCATGAACAGCTAAGACTCTGCCAACGGCTCTTTGTGGACTCAGCATGGTTTCACGTCACTTCTTACGGACTTCAGAGTTCCCCCTTGTCAATGTGGGACAACGCGAAAAAGTCAAACTCGCTTTCAGCTCTCAACTCCATGGTTCAGTGTGCTGATGAGGAGTTTTCATACTAATGGAGAAAGCCTTAAGGGTTTTAGTGGTCTCCAGGGACCAAGCAAAGCCACAGAAGACCAGATGTAAAACAAAAGGGACTGACTTTTTTTTAATTGGAGTATAGTTGCTTTACAATATTGGTTTCTGCTGTACAAAGAAGTTAATCAGCCATAAGTACATCCATACCCCTTTCTCTTAGACCTTCCTCCCACCTCAGCCCACACCACTCATCTAGGTCACCATAAGAACACTGAGCTGAGCTATCTATTTACACATGGTAGTGTATATACATCAATCCCAACCTCTCAAAACCTCCCACCAGCTGTGTCTACACGTCCATTCTCTCCATCTGCATCTATGTACCTTTTTTCTAGATGCCACATATGTGCATTAATATATTTGTTGTTCTCTTTCTGACTTACTAAAAAAAAATTGCTGGATACAAGATAAATAGCAGTTAAAATCTAAGATACTTAGGAATAAATATAATGTAATGCAAGTAAGTCCTTTATGAAGAAAATTGTAAAAGCTTTCTTGATAGACATAAAAGATGGAGAGATATTTTACAGATGAAAAGACTCAATATTGTAAATATTTTGATCCTTCCCAAATTAATAAAATTTAAGACAAAAAGAAAAGGAATAGTAGATACTGTAGCAAACTAGGGAAGATACAAATTGCTTAAAAGTGCTCACATTTAAGTTCTCATGAAAGCATTGCTCAGAACCCCCAAATCCTGCCTTCTAGAAACCACATTTTGACCTTTAGCCAAAGAGGCCCCAGATGGGGCATTTAGAACTTATTTATTTTAAACCTACAGCTCAGCTCATTTTTGCCTCCACACCACTGACTTCGAAAGACAAAGCCAGCAGAGGTATTTATTTGCTTCTTGAGAAATCAGTTCTATTAAATGGAGCAATTGTGGGGCAGCCAAGCTGTCATTATTTTGAGGCCTGGTCATCAGTTACAAAGCTAATAAGTACCAAGCAGCATGTCAGTGGGATTCTCAGCCTTGCTCATATAGTTCTCAGATGATTACATAAGCAGGAATGCACGTGGCTTAATGAAAGCTAAAAAATAGCCCAAACAAGCACATGGCTGAGGGCTTTGCTGGAGAGCCAGCATGGCATAGAAAAGCTTGGGGTTGGTAGCTCCCAGCTCCAGAAAGCTGAGGCGGGCTTCATTCTGTTTGATCCCTTAACTCTAAAGGAGCTGGCTGGCCTTGCCAAGTGGTGAACAATCTCAATTTATGGCTCAGTCATCACCATCACTTGCATAAGAGACCAAATGAAGAATATCCAAGAAAATACGAGGGGGCAGAAGCCAGTACTCGTGAGCAAATGGTTAAAAAGTCCCCACTAGGGACTTCCCTGGTGGTCCAGCAGTTAAGACTCCATACTTCCAATGCAAGGGTCCAGGTTCAATCCCTGGTCAGAGAACTAGATCCCACATGCTGCAACTAAGAGTTTACATGCCACAACTAGCAATCCAGTGATGGTGGTGGTTTAGTTACCAAGTCGAGTCTGACTGTTGTGACCCCATGGACTATAGCCTGCCAGACTCCTCTGTCTATGGGATTCTCCAGGCAAGAATACTGGAGCGGGTTGCCATTTCCTTCTCCAGGGGATCTTCCTGACCCAGGAATCAAACCCGGGTCTCCTGCATTGCAGGCAGATTCTTTACCGACTGAGTTACAAAGGAAGGTCTGGTATGCTGCATCAACGATCAAAGATTCAGCTTGTGGCAGCTGACTCAATGCAGACAAATACATACATTCATACATACATAAAAATAAATACTAAAANCCATTTCCTTCTCCAGGGGATCTTCCTGACCCAGGAATCAAACCCGGGTCTCCTGCATTGCAGGCAGATTCTTTACCGACTGAGTTACAAAGGAAGGTCTGGTATGCTGCATCAACGATCAAAGATTCAGCTTGTGGCAGCTGACTCAATGCAGACAAATACATACATTCATACATACATAAAAATAAATACTAAAAGAAAGAGTCTTAAAAAATAAAGTCCCCACCATACTAGGAAAGAGCTGGAATTAAGTTTATTATGCCACAAGGAACTATTTCTGGAACAGTCACTCTCAGCAGAGCCATTTGCAGGGCAAGTTGGGAAGACAGAGAGGAAGGGAAGAAGAGATCTCCATCCAGAGGAGGTCTGAAGTCTGGGGGTGAGGTCAGAGGAGAAGCAATTCAAAGTGACTGCGGCTCAGGGTGAACTCAGAGTCAGACAGGTGGCTTCCCAGGTTTGCCAGGATGAGATCAGAGGAAGACTCAGGTGCTGAGGAAAAAGGGAAGCACAGAGAGGCCCCAGAGACCTTTGGATTGATTCTCTTTTTTTTTTTTTTTTAATAAGTTATGTTTTGTATTTGGCTGTGCTAGGTGAAAGTGCTGCACTCAATATGCCAGCAAATTTGGAAAACTCAGCAGTGGCCACAGGACTGGAAAAGGTCAGTTTTCTTTCCAATCCCAAAGAAAGGCAATGCCAAAGCATGCTCAAACTATCACACAATTGCACTCATCTCACACACTAGTACTCTTGCCTGGAAAATCCCATGGACAGAGGAGCCTGGTGGGCTGCAGTCCATGGGGTCACTAGGAGTCGGACACGACTGAGCGACTTCACTTTCACTTTTCACTTTCATGCGTTGGAGAAGGAAATAGCAACCCATTCCACTGTTTTTGCCTGGAGAACCCCCGGGACAGGGAAGCCTGGTGGGCTGCTGTCTATGGGGTTGCACAGAATTAGACACGACTGAAGCGACTTAGCAGCAGCAGCACACGCTAGCAAAGTAATGCTCAAAATTCCCCAAGCCAGGCTTCAGCAATATGTGAACCGTGAACTTCCAGATGTTCAAGCTGGTTTTAGAAAAGGCAGAGGATCCAGAGGNTGTTGGAGAAGATTCTTGAAAGTCCCTTGGACAGCAAGGAGATCCAACCAGTCCATTCTGAAGGAGATCAGCCCTGGGATTTCTTTGGAAGGAATGATGCTAAAGCTGAAACTCCAGTACTTTGGCCACCTCATGAGAAGAGTTGACTTATTGGAAAAGACTCTGATGCTGGGAGGGATTGGGGGCAGGAGCAAAAGGGGATGACAGAGGATGAGATGGCTGGATGGCATCACTGACTCGATGGATGAGTCTGAATGAACTCCAGGAGATGGTGATGGACAGGGAGGCCTGGTGTGCTGTAATTCATGGGGTTGCAAAGAGTTGGACACGACTGAGCGACTGAACTGAACTGAGATCTTAGCTGTGGTATGTGGGATCTAGTTCCCTGATCAGGGATTGAAAATGTGTTTCCTGCATTTGGAGCATAGAGTCTTAGCCACTGGGTCACCAGGGAAGACCCTAACTGGGACTCTTTGAGTAGAGATCCACAGCTAACTTCTGTGGAGCTCTCCCAAAGGAGGAATCAATTTTCCAAAGGTCAAACCAGGGTTCACTCCCCAGGCATTATTTCCCATTGCCTGAAAGGAGTTCTGTGTCATGAAAATAAAGCCAGGCCATGATGCTGAACAATGAATAATCCTTAATTAAGAGTGGAACCTTCAAAGTGAAAGTGAAAGTCACTCAGTTGTGTCTGACTCTGCGACCTCATGGACTATATGGTGCATGGAATTCTCCAGGCCAGAATCCTGGAGTGGGTAGCTTTTCACTTCTCCAGGGGATCTTCTCAACCCAAGGATTGAACCCAGGTCTCCCACATTGCAGGCGGATTCTTTATCAGCTGAGCCACAGGGGAAGTAGCATGTAAAAGCCCAACAGCCCTGGGAGAGGTAGCACAGGGACACAATTTGTCTACAATGAGGTACTAGACCAAGAGCAAGTTCACTGTCAGCAGCGTGAAGAGAAGGAAAGAGGAAGGGAAGGATGGCTTCAGAATACCAACAGGGCAAGGAAGGAGGGCCAGGTCAGGAAATTTGAAGAAAATTTCAGTCTGTTTTTCATGACTTTGCCCAAAGCAAGTCCCACGTCTTGGAAACAGATGAGGGCTCTAGGAGTGAAGAGCCTCCACACTGATGGCTTTGAGAAAAAGGTCAGAAATCTGCCCACTGAGTGAACCAGAGATGGGAAGGATATTAGAGGTCAGACGCTGAGCATGTGGCAGCCTCATTCACATCTTCGCTCTCCTCTTTCTGTGGGTGGGCAGGGTCCACCTTCAGGAATTACTTTCGCCCCAGATTTTGGCAAGCATCTGTGGCTTCTCTCTTTTTAAAATTGAAGCCGAGTTGATTTACAATGTTCTGTCAGTTTCAGGTATACAACAAAGTGATACAGTTATATATATATACTTTCAGATAATTTTCCATTATAGGTTATTATGAGATACTGTATTTAGTTCCTTGTGCTATACAGTAAATCCTTGTTGCTTATCTATTTTATGTATAATAGTTTTTATCTCTTAATCCTAAACTTCTAACTTATTCCAACCACCACCGCCTGCTCCCCCCACCCCTGCCCCCTGCACTTTCCTCTTTGGCAACCATAATTTTGGTCTCTGGGGGTCTGTTTCTGTGTGTATATAAATTCACTTGTATTATATTTTAGATCCCACATTTAAGTGATATCATGTATTTCTCTTTCTCTGACTTAATTCACTTAATATAATAATCTCTAAGCCCATCTATGTTGCTGCAAATGGCCATATTTCATTTTTTTTAATGGCTGAGTAATATCCCATTGTCTACCTATCTATCTATATATCTATCATCTACCTGCCACATTTCCTTAAACCAATCTTCTATTGATGGGCACGTGGGTTGTTTCCATGTCTTGGCTATTGTAAATAGGGCTGTTATGAAAATTGGGGTGCATATGTCTTTCTGAATTAGATTTTTCACCTTTTCTCAATATATGCCCAGGAGTGGGATTGCTGGATCATATGATAGTTCTTGGGGCATCCCAGATGAGGCTAGCAGTAAAGAACCTGCCAATGTGGGAGACATAATGGATGCACGTTCAATCCCTGGGTAGGGATGATCCCCTGGAGGAGGGCGTGGCAACCCACTCCAGTGTTCTTGCCTGGAAGATCCCATGAACAGAGGAGCTTAGTGAGCTATGGCCCACAGGATCTCAAAGAGTTGAACACGACTGAAGAGACTTAACAAACACACACATACTACACGGTAGTTCTATTTTTAGATTTTGAAGGAACTTCCATACTGTTTTTCATAGTGGCTGCACCAATTTATACTCTCAGCAACCGTGTAGGAGAGTTCCTTTTTCCCCACACCCTTTCCAGCATTTATTATTTGTGGACTTTTTGATGATGGTCATTCTGAGCCAAAGCATCTGTGGCTTTTCTCTGTGAAAATGGTGATGGAGGTACCTTTTTCTGAAGCCATAGGAGTGAGAGAAAATCAACAAATAGATCTTGAGCCATGGGGGAAAATGCTAAGGACCCAAGAGGTATAGAAGAAGGCATGCTTTGAAGATGAGTGAACTAGACAAAGCAAGTCTGGTCACTGACTTTTCAAGGGCATACAGAAGAAGCAAAGAGGAGGGGAAATACAAAGGAGCTCTTCTTGTTCTTCAGGTGTGGGAGGACCTTGGCCTGCAGGAAACAGGAGATGTAGTAAATGACCTCCTGGAGCCAGACCCCGGAGAGCACTGGGAACTGCACTCCAGGTGGCTGTAGCCACACAAGAGGGCATGTCTAGTGCTGTCAGATCTTTATGTGTGCTTTTCTGATATTTAATATTAGCAATTTGTTTTGTAGAAAACATGGCCCAACAAAACATTTCTACAAGCCTCATATGGTCTCCAGGAGACCATTCAGCTACATATTCTAAGTAATGCTATCAGTCACTCGACAGTGATACTGCAGTAACAAACAGATCTCACTGGTTGATACAGGAAAGCTTATTCTTCCACATGTCTAACGTGGGTTGCTGAAGGGACTTTGTGCATCTGGAAGCTCAAGGATGGGGACAACAGAGTTCTCATCTTAACATAGTCACTTCTGCAGGGGATTACAGAAAGTGGTAAATTACGCATTGGCTCTTAAAGCTACCACTTGACTTGCATCGTTTCCATGTACACACCATTTGTTGTTATTTTTGTCGTTGTTGTTCAGTCATGTCTGATTCTCTGTGACCCCACAGACAGCAGCATGCCAGGCTTCCCTGTCCCTTACTATCTCCCAGGGTTTGCTCAAACTCATTCCTTTGAATTGGTGATACCATCCAACCATCTCATCCTCTGTTGTCCCCTTCTCTGCCTGCCCTTAATCTTTTCCAGCATCAAGGTTTTCAAATTGGGTGGCCATACCCAATTGCAAGAAAGATGGAGAGAAGCCTGGAAAGAGAACTGAAATATGGATGAACCAGAAAATGAATAAAGGAATTTTTTTTTTTATCAAGGGTCCTCACCTTTATGACAGAGAAGGCAGTGGCATCCCACTCCAATACTTTTGCCTGGAGACTCCTGTGGATGGAGAAGCCTGGTGGTCTGCAGTCCATGGGGTCACTAGAGTTGGACACGACTGAGTTACTTCACTTTCACTTTTCACTTTCATGCATTGGAGAAGGAAATGGCAACCCACTCCACTGTTCTTGCCTGGAGAATCCCAGGGACAAGGAAGCCTGGTGGGCTGCTGTCTATGGGGTTGCACAGAGACAGACACGACTGAAGTGACTTAGCAGCAGCAGCAGCACCTTTATGAAGTTGGGTATCATTTGTTCTTAAGTAAGACTGTACTATAAAGTGTAGGAACTTTGGGGAGAATCAAGGTAACTGCAAACACATGTCCCCATTTTTCTTTCCACTTCAAATCCACTTCTGCCAGTTTAGTTGAGATGCTAAAGATGAGGAATAGAGGCTGCCATTCTGGTCTCTATTCAGTTCAGTTCAGTTGCTCAGTCATGTCCGACTCTTTGCGACCCCATGAATCGCAGCACGCCAGGCCTCCCTGTCCATCACCATCTCCTGGAGTTCCCTCAGACTCACATCTATCGAGTCCATGATGTCATCTAGACATCTCATCCTCTGTCGTCCCATTCTCCTCCTGCCCTCAATCCCTCCCAGCATCAAAGTCTTTTCCAATAAGTCAACTCTTTGCATGAGGTGGCCAAACTACTGGAGTTTCAGCTTTAGCATCATTCCTTCCAAAGAATACCCAGGACTGATCTCCTTTAGAATGGACTGGTTGGATCTCCTTGCAGTCCAAGGGACTCTCAAGAGTCTTCTCCAACACCACAGTTCAAAAGCATCAATTCTTCGGTGCTCAGCTTTCTTCACAGTACAACTCTCACATCCATACATGACTACTGGAAAAACCATAGCCTTGACTAGACGGACCTTTGTTGGCAAAGTAATGTCTCTGCTTTTCAATATGCTGTCTAGGTTGGTCATAACTTTCCTTCCAAGGAGTAAGCGTCCTTTAATTTCATGACTGCAGTAACCATCTGCAGTGATTTTGGAGCCCAAAAAATGAAGTCTGACACTGCTTCCACTGTTTCCCCTCCTATTTCCCATAAAGTGATGGGACCAGATGCCATGATCTTAGTTTTCTGAATGTTGAGCTTTAAGCCAACTTTTTCACTCTCCTCTTTCACTTTCATCAAGAGGCTCTTTAGTTCCTCCTCACTTTCTGCCATAAGGGTGGTGTCATCTACATATCTGAGGTTATTGATATTTCTCCTGGCAATCTTGATTCCAGCTTGTGCTTCTTCCAGTCCAGCGTTTCTCATGATGTACTCTGCATATAAGTTAAATAAGCAGGGTGACAATATACAGCCTTGACGTACTCCTTTTCCTATTTGGAACCAGTCTGGTGTTCCATGTCCAGTTCTAACTGTTGCTTCCTGATCTGCATATAGGTTTCTCAAGAGGCAAGTCGAATGGTCTGGTATTCCCATCTCTTTCAGAATTTTCCACAGTTTACTGTGATCCACACAGTCAAAGGCTTTGGCATAGTCAATAAAGCAGAAATAGATGTTTTTCTGGAACTCTCTTGCTTTTTCCATGATCCAGCAGATGTTGGCAATTTGATCTCTGGTTCCTCTGCCTTTTCTAAAACCAGCTTGAACATCAGGAAGTTCACGGTTCACATATTGCTGAAGCCTGGCTTGGAGAATTTTGAGCATTACTTTACTAGCATGTGAGATGAGTGCAATTGTGCGGTAGTTTGAGCATTCTTTGGCATTGCCTTTCTTTGGAATTGGAATGAAAACTGACCTTTTCCAGTCCTGTGGCCACTGCTGAGTTTTCCAAATTTGCTGGCATATTGAGTGCAGCACTTTCACAGCATCATCTTTCAGGATTTGAAACAGCTCAACTGGAATTCCATCACCTCCACTAGCTTTGTTCGTAGTGATGCTTTCTAAGGCCCACTTGACTTCACATTCCAAGATGTCTGGCTCTAGATTAGTGATCACATCCTCATGATTATCTGGGTCGTGAAGATCTTTTCTGTACAGTTCTTCTGTGTATTCTTGCCACCTCTTCTTAATATCTTCTGCTTCTGTTAGGTCCATACCATTTCTATCCTTTATCGAGCCCATCTTTGCATGAAATGTTCCCTTGGTATCTCCAATTCTCTTGAAGAGATCTCTAGTCTTTCCCATTCTGTTGTTTTCCTCTATCTCTTTGCATTGATTGCTGAAGAAGGCTTTCTTATCTCTTCTTGCTATTCTTTGGAACTCTGCATTCAGATGCTTATATCTTTTCTTTTCTCCTTTGCTTTTCGCCTCTCTTCTTTTCAGTGCTATTTGTAAGGCTTCTCCAGACAGCCATTTTGCTTTTTTGCATTTCTTTTCCATGGGGATGGTCTTGATCCCTGTCTCCTGTACAATGTCACGAACCTCATTCCATAGTTCATCAGGAACTCTGTCTATCAGATCTAGGCCCTTAAATCTATTTCTCACTTCCACTGTATAATCATAAGGGATTTGATTTAGGTCATACCTAAATGGTCTAGTGGTTTTCCCTACTTTCTTCAATTTAAGTCTGAATTTGGAAATAAGGAGTTCATGATCTGAGCCACAGATAGCTCCCGGTCTTGTTTTTGCTGACTGTATAGAGCTTCTCCATCTTTGGCTGCAAAGAATATAATCAATCTGATTTCAGTGTTGACCATCTGGTGATGTCCATGTGTAGAGTCTTCTCTTGTTTTGTTGGAAGAGGGTGTTTGCTATGACCAGTGCGTTCTCTTGGCAAAACCCTATTAGCATTTGCCCTGCTTCATTCCATATTCCAAGGCCAAATTTGCCTGTTACTCCAGGTGTTTTTCGACTTCCTACTTTTGCATTCCAGTTCCCTGTTATGTTATTCTAAATGTGTAAATATATGGGCAAGCCTGCTGTTACAGGGCATATTAGGAGAGCTTATGTCAGCAGAAAGGGTCTCTGTGGCCTCCCTTTGCTTCCCTTATTCTTTCCTCAAGAGCTAAGTTCTCTGACCTCCTGCAGATTCTTCCTCTGACATCACCTGGCAAACATGGAAACTCACCTCTCTGATTCTGGGTTGTCCCTGAGCCACAGTCACTTTGAATTGCTGCTTCTCTGACCTCCTCACCCCGAGACTGTAGACCTCCTCAAGATGGAGACCTCTTATTCCCTTCATCTCTGCCTTCCCAGCGTCCCTTGCAAATGGCTCTGCAGAGCAAATGGCTCTACACAAGAAATCATTCCTTTTGGCTTAATAATGGTGGGAAGGGGAATCCAAAAACACACTCAGTGACTATCTCTCCTGCCCACAGGGCCTCTCTGTTGGCCTGGCTCCATCCACTTTCCCCAAATCCTCACCTGCCAGTAAGGAGGGCCCCTGCCTTCAGTCCTGTTGGGAAGGTTTGCTTTCCTGGACCCTTTTCATGGCACTGTTTCTCCACAAGCACGTGTGTGCTTGAGCCGCCTATAAGCCTGAAGAATCGCCCCTTGTGGCTCCCTCCCTAAACAAGCTCCAATTAGACACCACTCAATGGCATCTCCAATTTGACTGTCTGTCCAAGATTCCACAATGCATGGGAATTCTCCCAGAGATTATTCCTGGTTTTCCCATCCTCAAAACAAGGAGGGGGAAAGAATGCATGATTGAAAACTAGCCACCAAATGGTAAAAAAAATAAATAAATAAATTTGCAGTTGTGTTGCTTTGAAAACTTATGGCACAGCTGGGGGCATGTAAAGAACTTAATTAACAAGCTTTGGCCGCAATGTGCCCCCTCTTTGGGAGGGGAAAAAAATCACTGTTAAGATTTGTCCAATTAAATTATAGGAGAGTTGGTGAATTCAAAGAGAGAGAGAGGTTGGGGGAATGTGCTTTCAGTTTAAAAAGAAGATATTTAGTCTGCTGGGAGACCTATAGTCTGATTAATTCAGTGCTAAGCTTTTCTACACAGTTTCCACAAATTCATAGGCAGTTAAGAATTTTTAACGCAAATGTAGTTATAGGTTTTGATAATCAGGCTTTGGTTAAACACAGTCCCTTCTTTCTTATAAACACTGAAGATGGAATATTTTGTGATAAGGAAGCACCTTCAAATCCCACTTTTCCCCTCTTCCATAGAAAATTCCATCTAGCCCATGATCAGCACCACATTACAAGTTTTTTGGACTATGGTACTTTTGCTTTTGTGCTTTTATTCTTCCTCCCTAAAAAGATATTAAAACTTATATTTTACAACTGTGTTGGTATGAAGGTAATTATAATCCAGGCTAGACTCATTTGTATACACTCTTTATTATTACACTCATTTGATTTTCTTTTTTTATTGATGCGTAATTAATTACCATGTTGCATTAATTTCAAGTGTGCGGCAAAGTGTGTCAGTTTTACATACATATATTCTTGTTTAGATTATTTTCAATTCTAGGTTATTACAAGATATTGACTATAGTTCCATGTGTATACAGTAGGTCCTTGTTGTTAACCTATTTTATATATAGTAGTGTGCCTATGTTCATTCCAAACCAAAAATAAATGGAATTTCAGACATTCTCATGAGTCCCTAAAAGAGCACTGGACCCTAGACATTGTGCCCAGCGAGTTAGTCATCCTGCTTGGAATTTCCCATCATGAGCCAGAAGAGGGAGGTTAGGGTGCCAGCTAAGCACAGGTTTGAAATAGCAGTGACGGTGACATAATTCACAGCAGTGCAATTCATATTAGCCCATGCTGAGCACTCCTCTTTACAGCAGCCTAACCTCCCAGTCCCCCAGCCTGTGCCCTCCCCCCCCTCCCCCCCAAAAATTGTAATTCTGACATCATTGGTCAGACTGAATACCCGGTACAGTATGCACTCTCTTGGAATGACGAGTTTTCTGCCTTTTCCTAGGGGGATGTTCAGCCAAAGACAAAAATGCGTAAGGGCAGCAGAGAAAATTCATTTGTATAAGCTTGCCCCCNAGTCCCCCAGCCTGTGCCCTCCCCCCTCTCCCCCCCAAAAATTGTAATTCTGACATCATTGGTCAGACTGAATACCCGGTACAGTATGCACTCTCTTGGAATGACGAGTTTTCTGCCTTTTCCTAGGGGGATGTTCAGCCAAAGACAAAAATGCGTAAGGGCAGCAGAGAAAATTCATTTGTATAAGCTTGCCCCCCTACTGCGGAATTTTCAATTATATATATCTAATTATGGCTGTCAGTTGATGGATTCAGAAAAGACATTTTGGTCCCCCCCCCTCCTTTTTTTTGTCTTTTCGTCATCTCTTCTGTTAGAATGATTATAGCACACTTACACAACTAATTGCCTTACTGCTGATTAGTGATACAATTATGCAGACCCGGCTCCTTGTGTGAACAACCATCTGCAGAGAAAAAAAAAAAAGTGACACTATTCAAAAACTATCCATAATTTAACCAATGTTATTCCAATGCACTGAGCCCAGACAATCGTCTCGCCTTCATATTTCATACCCACCCTGGCAAGAGGAGGTTGGGTTTTGTGCGCCCAATTCACCTCTTTAGACACACTGTGAATNGACACTATTCAAAAACTATCCATAATTTAACCAATGTTATTCCAATGCACTGAGCCCAGACAATCGTCTCGCCTTCATATTTCATACCCACCCTGGCAAGAGGAGGTTGGGTTTTGTGCGCCCAATTCACCTCTTTAGACACACTGTGAATCAGAAAGAAAGAGGAGAGAAGAAAGTACTTCAAATGTCAACCCATAGTGGGGAATTGAAGCGTGGTTAACGTCCATTTCTCCTTTGGGTAATTTTTCTTCAAATTTTATACGACTTGGCAATTTTTTGTTTCCTTTCAAACTGCTGAGAACGTGCAGATGTTACAACTCCCCAAAGTAGGCTTGGGTTTGCTAGGTTTTTGTGAACTGCTCTCCCAAATCTTTTCTCTCCCTTTTCCCCATAATGTTTTCTTTTTTAAATAAAAAAGAAGAAAGAGGGGAAAAAAGAAGGGGTTTTAATAGAATTGAAGGACGCGGGCTGACATATGACGTTTCAATAAAGTGTGTCCTTTGTTTACTAAGGCAAAGTGGATGGGCCACGAGACTGTGAGACCTCAGGGCCTACAGGGAGAGCACAGGTGGATGGCAAGATGCCGTGTACCGCAAGGACTAAACAAAGAAGTGGCCTGGTGTTTCCTAATGGGCAGGGCAAGATCAGCTCTGTCCGCCTGGGGGAGAGTCAGTTAGAGGGGCTGTGAGGTTCAAAATAAAGAAATAAAAGCCAGATTCTCCTCTCGTTTCAAAATAAGACTGTAGGTTGTCAGGGCAGAAAAAAAGCAAACACTTGAGGTCTCAGAGTGGCAAGGCGCTCCTTAATTTAGATATGGATGGAGAATGTCTTTCTAAAGCAGAGGAAGGTACTGTGTGTTAATGAAAGACATTTAAGAAGAAACCCTAGTGAATTAGATGACCACAGGACATGTATCTCCTCAGCAAGACAAGATGAGAAAGGGGGACCCATCCTGAGAGCCTTAACTCAAGTCTCAGACAACAGCTCCATCCCAAGCTGCACTCCCCAAATCTTGGCTTCCCAGAGCCTGAGTGGTCCCCCTATCACCTAGACCAGGGAACTCAGTCTGGCTTCACCCAGGCATCGAGCCTGTGAGTCAGGGATCTTTGCCCTGGATTTTCTTTCATTCTTCTCTGTTCAAGATTCTACTGAAAGGAAAGCTTAATATTCACTGGTTCAGGTTTGGTTTGATTTAAGCAGTTATGTTGATAATCTAGTCCCTCTGAACTCCTTAGAAAGAAATTAGTTGAAGTTTGTCAGGCTGATCCCAGGATGCACTTTGATACAGAAAAAGTAAATAAATGTTGAGTCAGTTTTGTTTTGTTGGATATTTAGTGGTACTAAAACTACAAACAGCAGAAAGTGAAGAGGATCTAAAGGGCCTCTTGATGAAGGTGAAAGAGGAAAGTGAAAAGCTGGCTTAAAACTCAACATTCAAAAAACAGCGATCATAGCATTCAGTCCCATCACATCAAAAAACAGCAATCATAGCATTCAGTCCCATCACATCATTGCAAATAGATGGGGGAAAAGTGGAAACAGTAACAGATTTTATTTTCTTGGGCTCCAAAATCACTGTGGGCAGTGACTGCAGCCATGAAATTAAAGAATGTTTGTTCCTTGGAAGGAAAGCTATGACAAACTTCGACAGCATATTCAAAAGCAGAGACATCACTTTGCCAAGAAAGGTCTGTCCAGTCAAAGCTATGGTTTTTCCAGTAGTCAGGTACGGATGTGAGAGCTGGACCATAAAGAAGGCTGAAAGCCAAAGAATTGATGCTTCCAAACTATGCTGCTGGAAAAGAATCTTGAGAGTCCCTTGGACAGCAAGGAGATCAAAGCAGTCAGGAAATCAGTCGTGACTATTCATTGGAAAGACTGATGCTAAAGCTCCAATACTTTGGCCACCTGATGCAAAAAGCCAACTTTTTGGAAAAGACCCCGATGCTGGGAAAGATTGAAGACAGGGGGAGAAGGGGATGACAGAGAACAAGAAATTTGGATGGTATCATTGACTCAATGGACATGAGTTTGAGCAAACTCTGGCAGATAGTGAAGGACAGGGAAGCTTGGGGTGCTGCAGTCCATGGGATCACAAAGCGTCAGACACGACTGAGTGAATGAAAAGCAAGAACAAAACTACAAAGAGTAGAGAAGATTTACTAAGAGCTTACAGTATACCAGGGTTTTATGTGCTTTACATGAATTGCCTCATTTTGATCATCACAAAATCTTCCAAGGCAGGTATTTTGATGATCCTTCTGGAGGAAGGATCTTTCAGATTGACAGAGTTAAATAATAAACTAGGACACACAGGTAGTTGCTGGTAGGACAATGGTTTGAACAGAACTCTAGTGTATTCCAAAGCCAGAGCTCTTGATCATGAAGCAGTTATTAACATCTTCTTCTCAATACCTTAAAGGGTGCTTGCTTATACACAGAGGACACTTAACTCTATTAAGCAGAATATTTGTTGAAAGCTAATGGAAGGACAGAAGAAAAGAGGGTAGAGGCAGGAGAGAGACAGGGAGGGAGGAAGAAAGCTACTGCCTTGTGAAATGTGTATGCACTGGTATTCTGATCACTTCCTCCCCCAATCAACTGAATGACCTGAAGCAAGTTGCTAGACATTGCCATTGGTCACCACCATCAAATGAAAGATTTGGAAAAGGATGAGATTCTACCTCCCATGAGCCTTTTTCAGTCCCTCTAGCCAATCCAGGTATCTCCTTTTCCAAAGCCTGCACAGACCTCTCCTCTGAGTTACCTGTTAAAGCAACTTATTCCCCCTGGTGGCTCAGATGGTAAAGGATCTGGCTACAATGCAGGAGACTTGGGTTTGATCCCTGGGTCAGGAAGTTCCCCTGGAGAAGGGAATAACTAACCACTCCAGTATTCTTGCCTGGAGAGTCCCATGGACAGAGGAGCCTAGCAGGTAACAGTCTACAAGGTCACAAAGAGTCAGACACAACTGAGTGACTAACATTTCCACTTTCACTTTTCCCCACTATCTTCTATTCTTTGATCATTCCATGCGTATGGGTCTTGCCAACCGGATTAGAGGATAAGACCTTAGAGGGCAAAAGTCTTCGTTCTTCTTCCTCCATTTCCTCTTTCTCCACCTTCTTTTCCCTATAAGGGTTCACTGATAGCACAGTGTCTGGCCCTACTTCTGTTTGTCCCACCAACCTGCTGAGATTGCAATAATAAATAAATAAGACTCAGTAAATAAGTGGGAACTAAACCCAGGCTTGGATAATTGATCAGAAGCAAAGTTCCTACAGTCGGCTCTCACTCTGATCACTCGGGTGACATGGTGTGGGCAGGTAAGGCGGTGTCTTTCTCAAGAGCAGCGACTTACAAGCAGGGGACCCTTTGTAAGTATGGGTCCTTTTCCTTGTTCTTACCTACTCGCAAAGAGGGAAGGGCTTGGTGATGGCATGTGCAGGGTTGGAAATGTTTCTTACTTGAGTGACTCTAGAAGTGTTCACCCCACTGAATCTAAATATCAGAGTTCTGATCCCCTCTGAGAGCGTAGACATGGCTTGGTGGGCAGAGTCTGATGACAAAGATAGCTCTCAAGAAGAAAGACCAAGAGTTAAGAACCCTAATTCAAATGACCCCACAGCATAGCAAATGTTAATCATATCTGTAAAACCATTGGATTCTCAACCCAAAGCCCCCCGACTAAGAAGAATCAGGAAAATGGTCCCAAGCTGAGATCCTACTCTGTCTTTTCTTTTACCTAGATACAGGCCTTGGACAACCAGATTTGTCTGAGACACCCTTGATGTTCACATGGTAAATCGGATTGCTCAGTATGGGCAGATGTGTCTCCAAATGACACATTGGTATTTCTAAGTATTGCAGGTGCTGGGAGGGGTGGAAAACACAAATGTTCAGAAGTGAAAGGGTTCCTAGAGGCAGTTTAAGTCAACTCTTCACTGATGTGGATAAAAATGAAACCACTAGCATTCTTGGTGATTGGTTTTATTTTGCTTTGTTTTCCCTATGTAATCCCTGATTCAAATGAAATTTAGAAACGTGCTTCTTGACCTTTCATGTTCTCCTTATCTTGACATGACAATCAGTATATCTCAGAGATGACTCAAGCCCTCAGTCCAACCACCTAGGGAGACAGCAATTGCCCAACCATTCATTTAACCATCTACCGTCCACTCACTCATCCATACAGCCATCCAGCATCAAATTGACTCCTGTCTACCAGGTATTAGAGTAGGCACAGAAATCAAAGCTGCAGCAGACTCTATTTTTACCTTGAAGAAGTCTGTAGTCTATTGGAAATAAATACCCCACTATACCATCACCACATCATCACCATCTTCATCATCATCACCATCATCATCATACTCGTCACATCAAGCATTAAGTGATATAGCAGATATGTTTGCAATGCTAAAACAACATAAATAAGATTTGCTGAGAACTTCTACGCTCTCAGTCCATGCTAAGCCTTTTACATTCTTCCTGTCATTAAAGTCTCACAATGATCTTATGAGAGAGGCACTATAACTTGTCTTGTTTTACCTGTAAAGGAACTTGTTCCACATCACTTACCTGTAAAGAAATGGAGTCACTCCTTGAGGATGGACAGTCTGTCTGCAGAACTTAAACTATTGACCAGCCAGCTACTCCCCTCCTGGGTGGAATCACTGATGAAGAAAGGACTCAAAAGGAATTTGCAAAGTTTCCTCAGAGAGAGTGATGCTTATGCTGGGCCTCAAAGCACTGGCAGGAGATGACCAGAGGGAAAAGAAAGTAAAGGGCATTGCAGACAGATGGAAGACTAAGGAACAGCCCAGAGGCTTTAGGAAGGAACAAGCAATATGGTGCAAATTGCATACAGAGTGCATGTGTGCACGTGGAGGGTGAAACAACAACAAATAATAATAAAAGTAATCACCGCATCTTACAGGATTCTCCCTCTGCAGCCTGCAGTGCCAATATATTTACTACTCCTGAAATTCTTGCAATGCCGCTAAGGTAAGTATCATCACCCTCATTCGAGAAATTCAGGCTCAGAGACCTGAAATGATTTGCTCAAGGTCACATGGCTAAATAAGCCATTATGACAAAGAAGGTCTGATACTCACAGTCATGCACTTAGAGAGGGTAAGAGTTAAGCTCATCCTGGGACACTTACTAGTTGGGTGGCCTTGGGTCAGTTACTAAAGCTCCTTGTGCCTCACTTTTCTCATTTGAGTGGGGATATCATCATCTTATCTGTCTTATCTCAGTACTGTTCTAACAACTCAATGGGTTAATGTCTGTGAATCACAAAGTGTGATGCCTGGCACTGTTTTAAGTGTTTCTATTACCATTATTATTAAGCTGGAGTCCATTTCTCAGGGAATGCTAAGTGTTGTGGACATGCCTGAGAAAACAGAATTTCAGGTTTGATGACAGAGAAATTGACAGTCACTACCAGCTGGCCCCAGCTCCAGAATGGAAAAGGAACAGATTCAACCAAAGGCTTTATTGACTCCAAGAAGCTACAGGCTTCTCTGATGATTCTGAAACAACTCCCAAGTCCTCCCTTAAACGTGCAGTGAACCACCCTGGGGCATTTTGACCTTGGCCAAGGGATGACGTGATGGGCTTCTCCATGCCAGGCCTCCCCTCAGATGGCAGAACACCGCCTTATGAGGAAGCCACGCTGCCTGCACTTTGACTTCCTGGCCGATGAAACCCCAAAGCTTCATGATCTTATGCAGAGTGATTCAGTGCCAGCCAAGTCCCTCAGAAGCTAACTGTTGGCCCAAAGCTCTCAAGCAAATGTGGACTTTCTGTATCAAGTGTGTTGAGCAGAAAGACAGTATGAAGCTATTGTATTTTCATCATAGGAGAATCTCTGTTAAATGCAACACATTTCTATCCCAATCAGCACATCTTTACAGTCAAGTCATAGGTCCCGAAGTTTTGTACAAGAGCTGCTGCTGCTAAGTCGCTTTAGTCATGTCTGACTCTGTGTGACCCCATAGAAGCCAGATGTAATAACTTGATAGTTCATAAAGAATGTACTTATCCCTTGCAACAAGTGAGATGAAGTACCAGCTTAGCAACATCTCATTTCTGGGGTTGAGGTTGCCATGACCGTCATGCTGAGATGACAAGCTATCTGAGTTCAGTTTCCCTCCAGAAAGAATCCAGAGATTAAACATGACCATTTATTTGGGAAGTACAACAAATCTTGGTAGAGAAGTACAGAAGTCAGCTACGGAAGGAAAGATGGCCAACAGGTTGTGTCTCAAAGAGCTGGCTACCATTGTAGCCACTGACACTTAATCCATGGGGAAACTCTGGCCTCAATGATCCCACTGTAACTGTGAGGGAGCTGGGGTATTCACACACCAACTTCAGTCATTGAGAGTTACTTCTGGGAGCTATAAACTTCCCAGCACTTTGGGCCTGTCTCCCAGGCAAAATGACTTTCTAAATGACAGAGAAAGCCTAGAGAAGCAGAGAACACTTGGAAGACAGCTGGAATGTACTAGAAGAGTAAGATCCTGAGGATGAAGACAAGCACTGAGTGCCTACCTCATTAACCCTCTTCAAACAAAAGTCTTCTATATCAGCTCACTTATCCAGAGGACAACTATTGAGTAGCCTCAGATATCCATTAAAGTCTTTATGTCTGATTATTAAAAACAATTACTTATTCATATCAGAATTTTATCCAAAGTGTACTTACTCATAGGCACAATATTAATAACATTCATTGATATAGGAAATTATGAGGAGAAAGGAAAGGTGCAAGAAATGATAAATATTCCATGGCTTAGAAGGTCTACTTCTTGAAAGTATCCTAAATAAATACCTGGGCACGTGCCCAAAGATATGTGAGCAAGGATATTAAATGTTCTTTGGTTTGTTAAGAATTTTACAAATTTTGTTTGTAACAAACAAAAATCATGGAAACAGCCTAAATGTCTCTCTCTAGGGAAAATGCTGAGAGATCCTGCAGATATAAAGAATGATGAAGATCTTTATATACTAACTTGGAAAAAATCTAAGATATAAGTGAAAAAGAAATGTACAGTTACCAAAGGGGAAAAATGAGAGAGGGATAAATTAGCAGGTTGGAATTAAAATATGCACACTTCTATATATGAAGTAGATAACCAACAAGGTCTTACTGTATAGCACAGAGAGGTATATTCAATATCTTACAATAACCTATAATGGAAAAGAATATATTATATGTATATATATCTGTATATATGAATCATTTTGCTGTATACCTGAAATACAACATGGCAAATCAACTATATTTCAATATAATTTTTAAAAAATCTTAGTGCTGAATAATATGATTGTGATTTTACAAGGTCACTTGTAAAACTCATGTATATATAATATACTATTTTATTATGTAGAATAACATGTATATATACAGTAAATATCATGGAGGAAATATATCAAAATATAACAGAGGTTACTTTTGAACCTGAATAGAAAATAGTTTGAGGGGAAGTTTTTAAATCAATATATTAAAAAAATTTTTTTTAAATCAATATATTATTTGAATTATTTACTTTGAATATGTATTCAGGTATGGTACTATTTGTGTAATTAAAAACATGAGTGACAGCTGACATCTTTTCATTCATCCAGAAGATCAATCAAAGCAGAAAGAACAACTAAAATCTCATAGCTGTCTAGGTCATTTAGTGATGGGGAAATGAATTTATACCTTCATGTCCCTTAACACTATCATTACAATAGAACAAGAAGCAACGGTTGTACTCACACTCAAATCTCAAGGAAATACTGAGATATTGGCAGAATTTCATTTTAAAAGACAGCAGATTACATGTGCTGTAAACTAGAAAGGTGTCCACTAAAAATAGGCAAAAATACAAGAATAAAAGATCTGATACTGAATGGATTCCCTTCAGCTGCATATAAAATTCACTTATAAAGACCAGTTATTTGCCCAGCAGAGACAAGGGAAGAGTTACTGTGTGAACTTCACACTTGGGATTTTCCTGAAGTTTGCAGACTCAACTAGACAGATGGTATTGTATCCAGTGACCTGCTGGTAAATGTTTAACAACTGGCTCTGGGGGTTGGGTAAGGGGGACTTGCCACATTTCAGATTTCCATGGTGAAGATATTCTCCCCAATGGTTGACTGCAAGGGGAGGAACTGGGTAGAGATGCTGAGTAGCACACCAGTCCACAGCATTTCCTCCGGGTAGATAACAGATGTAAGCAACTTTGATATCTTTGTATCATAGTAGTCAAAAGCAGTAAGATATTAAGATAAGTTTTGAGAAGTATTACCTTTGGTTTTAGGCTTAACTGTGGCTCAGTGGTCAGGAATCTGCCTGTAATTCAGGAGACATAGGAGATGCAGGTTCAATCCCTGGGTTGGGAAGATCCCCTGGAGGAGGAAATGGCAACCCACCTCGGTATTTTTGCCAGCAAAAACCCAGTGACAGAGGAATCTGGCAGGCTACAGTCCATGGAGTCACAAAGAGTCGGACATGACTCAGCACTCACACACCTTCATTTTTAATATGATTCATTGAGTTGAAAGTTTATATAATTTAAATGTTAATCACAGTTTAAAACACAGTTTAAAAACCAGTTTGCAAAACCCCTGCAAATTTGACAATCACCTCTGGAGCTGGTAGGGGCCACTGCTGACTAGCAGATCCCAGATTTCTATCTGGAACACTTCCACAGAGGATACTTCGAGGAAGGGGCCAAGTAGATGCTAATCAGAATTAGAGAAAACGCCGTGTTTGGCTCTAGAAATATAAACAGACAGATTGTGTTTTCGCAGCAGCCTGACACAAGTTTTGGTTGGGAGCAATGCTCCCTAATACCCTCAAGCAAAACTTGTCTGAGCAGGAGAGCGAGTTGGGAAGACAGTGTCCCTTCTAGTAGGGAAAAGATTCTACTTCTGAGGCCTCATGTTGGAAGGAAATTCATACTGTGTCAGATGCTAAAATGGCCTGCCTCAAAACGCTTTCAGAGTTGAGATATGATCTGACCAGCAAGCGGTCTGTAGTCATTGCTGTTCTTATTCATGCCTCTGCATATTTTTTCCTTTATTCAGTTTTTCCAGAATGAGGAGACTCTGCTAAGATCGCCTTTCTAACCAATACTGTTCGGGATTTTTTTTTTTTTTTTGGTAAATTTCATGATCACTGTGTTTACTTGGGCATTTTTAAAGTGGGGTTATATTCTTGGCTATGTAAAAATGGAGAGCTTTGTAAAATACCAGAAGCCTAATACTATTACATTTCCTCATTTGTAAAATGGACCGGGAAGGGGTGCTGAACCTCGGAGTCACTGAGGACCATTTTAGATGAATTTTTGTCCCACGTTTTTATGCAGTTAAAACATAACTGATGGCCAGTGAGGAGATCCAGCAGGATGGGGCCGGAGTGAGACCCCAGCACCTGGGGCATTCTCAGTGTATGATAAATGCCAAATTTACTGCTAAAGTGAGATTGATAAATACTAACTAAATCACAGCCATGCTCGGGGCTCAGTTCATTTATTTTTTTCCAACCCCCCGAAAGGAACACAAAAACATGGAACTCAAGTCAAGCATGACCAAACCTGAAGAATTTGACTCTTCCGTCTTGCTGCTAGCAGAAGTCCTCGTGATTTGGGCAGACGGTGGGGGAGGCCCCGAGTCTGGGGAGAGGACTGGGCTGCTGAGGCCAGAGTAGAGTGGAGGAGGGGCTGGGAAGGGGTCCTTAATCTGGCTCGGGCTTTGGGAAGGAAGGAGCCTCGCGGCCGGCCAGCTCAGTGCAGTCTTTCATGAATAAACACTCTAATTGGGGACATCACAGATAATGGGGCTGACTTCTTTCACTGGAGGGCCGGATCATGATTTGCTAATTGGATATTCCTGGGGTAGTAGAGGCGCCCTCACTGGCCCTGAGTGATTACCAGTTAATGGGGTTTTAGAAGTTCTTATTCCAGACTGATAAAGGGAGTTACACTAAGGAAAAAGAGCCCTTCTCGAAACTGCGTCAGGAAGGAAGCTCAGCATCTGGAAAAGCACCTGATTGGAGGGGTCCATCAGGTCCAGCATTGACTTTGCAAGCTGGGAGTGCTCATCCCCATCAGACCTCTGGTACTAACCCCTTCCCTGTGGGAGCATATGGATCCAGGAGGAAACATGCCCTCCCCTACCAGATCTGCCTCATCACTGCCTTTCAGTTCATGCCTTCACACAGAACAAGTACCCAGGAAGCCAGACTCAGGGGGTAAAATAAACTCCAGGGATGACTCATACCAAGGGCAGAGAAGGCTTTGTTGGAGTCTCTGCACTGGAGCTGGAGTGTGGCGGATGCTACCTTTCTTGGAAGATGGTGCTTCTGGTCTGTCTCCTGCCAGGTGATGATGGCACCCAAAGAAAAGAGCCACAGAGAAAGGAAGCCTCCAAGAGCACAGGGAGGGCTGATGTCTCAGAAGTGGTGCTCCTGTCCATCGTTTTTTGGGGGGGTTCAAGGTCACTCTGGAACCCTTGGTCTGTCCTAACGAATGGCCTGGAGGGGTAGAGGAAAGAAAAATTTTGGAAAAGACAGGACAGAAAAAAGGGTAGGCAAGAGATCTTTCTAGACCAAAATTCAAGTTAATTCCTAGCTCCACCTCCCCGTAAAGTGCTTATACTCCCAAGACCAGAGGCACTTGCCAAAGCCAAGAGTGTGCTATGTCCCATAGGCCATCCAGTTTCTCTTCCCATGAGAAAGCATCTTTCCTAATGAAGTTTACAGATAATTCAGGGTCTAGAGACTTTCTACATTGCTTCAGCCCGCTCACAAGCAGTCGGCCTGCTTGGTTAATCCTCAGTCATTAGTCTTGTTTGTGGAGATGGGACACTCTTCCTGGGACTCAACTACCAGTTTTGTCAAACTATCCTTTCACACATGCGTAAAAGATGGGGATGGGGGGGGGTGGGCTGGAGCTGTGCTTGAGAAAATCATTGCTAGAGGCAAACAAAGGAGGGTGACTTTATCACATTGAGAACCAAAGGTGTTCTGGGTGAAGCCTCCACCACCATCCCAATTCTCAGAAGTTATCCACAAGGAGTGAGAGCTGACATTATGGGATCGATTTGCATTTCATCATATTGTTACTGAGTCCAAGCTCACTCTGTTTGCTGCAGGAAAGTGAAGTGAAGTCGCTCAGTCGTGTCCAACTCTTTGCGACCCCATGGACTGCAGGAGAGGCCAGTAAATCCAAGAGATGAGGTGATGAGACAAGGAATATGACTTTATTCAGAAAAGTCAGCTGATGGAGAAGATGGCAGATTAACGTCTCAAAACATTGTTGGGGCCAGAGTCTGGGTGCAGGGTCTTTTATGGATAGGAGACAGTGCGGGAGTGAGGGGTGAGGAAAGAAAAGCAAAAAGGTCATTTAATCTTGCAAGTACCTCCGAGAAGGACAAGCCTCGGGCAGGGGTATTTGTTAATGTCTCCCTTCTTTCTTTCTATAGGTGGACAGGGTTCTGAACAAAGGCACTTTAGCTTGACAGGCAGAGGGGCAGGATTCTCTGAGGCAGGCCAAAGACACAGATCTAGCACAGAAGGGTCAAAACTGACTCTTCCTTATTACAATATCTACCACTGATTGATCCCACTTTACATGCTGGATACTGCGCTTTGCACTTGACCGATAGTCTCTCATTTTATCTTGCCAAGAGTCTGAGGAGGTAAATACGACAATTATCTCCATTTCACAGGTGGGAATATTGATTGACTTCTTAAGCTAAATCCACACCCTGAGTAAAAGACCGACCTGGATTTTAACCCCAAGTTCATCTGACCCCAAAGCCCTTGTCCTGTCCACTGTGCCCAACCATGCTTGAATTTCACCCGGTTCAACATTTCTTTCCTGAAGACAACAGACCAGAAGGGAAATGGCCTGGATTCACAATGCAGAAGAGCAAGGAATCTAATTTTATTTTCATAGAAATGGTGGAAAGGGAGTTCTAACAAAGGATGTCTTTCTTATTGGGGGTCTTCAAGAATGGCACCCTCTTTTCTAGGTGCAGTAATAACTGGTCACTTTCCAGAAATGGCCATGCTGAGCATCAAAGAAGTCTTGCTGATGATGCTGGGGAAGTTGTTTAAACTCTCAAGGACTGATTTTCTAACCACACAAAATGATCTATTGGAATGGATCTCATCTAAGCTCCATCCCAACCCCATATTGATGCATCAGGAATACTAAATGTGTTAAAAACAGGGAGTTTGCTATTCCCCCCAGTATTATGTGGTACTTTTGCCATAGCTCAGAGTATTAGTTATAGAGTGGTGGAGGGTTTTATGCTCATATTTATCAGTACTCCTGTTTTTTTCCCTTACTTTAATCTTGCTCTCCCTTTCTTGGTGCTTGTCTCTGTTTCGTCGAGCTATCTATCTCCTGGCATTTTTGGTACAGCTCCATCTGGCTCATTTGTTATTCATGAATTAACATGTGTTTTGCATGCATTTGCCTTTGAACAACTGTTCCAAAGTACACCATAGTGTAGCAACAAGGTCCCCATGATTGATGCTGTATACCATCATTCAAAAATATTCAAACATGTATCCCAAGATAAGTATATTAGCTTCTACATATGTTCCTTGAACAAGATACACAAATACAATTTTTATAATAAACATAAAAATAAAATTAAGAAGTTCAAGTATATTTAAGCCATATCTTATGGGCCATTTGGGGAGCCAACCTGGCTCATTTTAGAAAACCCCAGTTGTCTAAAATGGTAGAGATGCTTAGATATTGATCTTAAGATTAAGATTGTATGGAAAAACCTAAACAAACTTTTTAGCCAACCCAATACTTTGGGCTTAGATGTTTGAGAATGAACCCTTATATATTTGAGAATGAACATTTGAGAATCAACCCTTGTTAATCTCTATGACCCTCTTGAGTTCACAGACATCCAGTGAGAGAGAAATGAAGGAAGACAGAACTAGATTCTTCAACGGAAGCCAGACTTCCAGACATTTATGGGAATTCTACTAAATTTTAACAATGGTCAAAGACATGTAACGGTCAGCCGTGACCCATGTTCTGCCAATTTGTCACCCTGTCCTGTAACCTAGAGGCCATCTTTTGCACCTTGTTCTGACCCAAATCCCTCAGACAGATATCGCATTAAACTGGGTTATCTCTTTTCACTGGAATGTGAATGCATTTGACAAACATAGATAATGGTAGAAAAAAGTATAACAAAACCCAGAGAAACTAAGAGAAGAGACTCCCAAAACAGTTAATTTCAGATTCTCAGGTACCCAAGGATCCAATCCTGGCCCATGTGCTCCCTCCAATCCACCCCCTGCTATCACCAAGTTTGATGAACGTACAGAATCATCAGTTGTTTAAGTGAATTATTTTCTTCCATCCCTTTGGACAATGTTGAGCTCGCTGATCTTGTTCAGAAGCTATCAGAGCCAGCTTTAGGGCTCTGTACCTTGAAGGTCTCTATTTCCTACAGAATGACTTGGTGAAGACCAAACACTTCCCTGTACCCACTTCATTATCTCCCACCTTCTGCCCTAGTGACCTTCCTAGCACAGAGTAGTCTTCTTGCTAAGACTGGTAAAGGGATGGGCATGCAAAACATATGATAATGAAGGGATACAAATAAGGCAGATAGAGCTGTAATGAGAATGTCTAAAGATAAGTCAAGGAGACAGAGACAAGCTCAGGAAGAAGAAACAGAAAGAAGCAAGGAAGCAAGAGACTCAAATATGGTGCAGCAGAGAAGAAAGAATTTGATTTCTTTGTTTGGTGATGCAAACACATTAGGAAAAAGAGAAAGTGGGACGAGAAAGTATCCAACTACTGAGCAACACTACAAGTCAAGGTGCGGTCTAGACATTACTTGATTCAATAGACGTATATGAACCTGGACTCTACCTTGAAATAAAACCGTTCAAAATACTACAGCGTTTCCCATGTGCCAAGATTTATTGACAGAAAAATATTATGTAATGAAGTTAGTCCTCACAATGTTCCTATGACATGGGTCTATGATTATTATTTCAATGTTGTAAATGAGGAATAGAGGCACAACAAAGTTGATGAAGTTAGCCTACGTTTGCACAACTGCACATCTGGGGCTGGGAGCTAAGGTGATAGGTCTCTAGAGCCTGCCAGTCTACACAACAAGAGTCTACACCAGCTGGCAGAGGACCCATATCTCAAGAGGCAGGATTGCCATGTTCAAAGGGAAAGTCCCTTTGATGTCATTGCTTTATTTCTTCCAACTGACAGAATTTAGTGGGCAGAATGGAGCTCCCACATGGTTCAGTTGGGAGGCCTCCACTGGTCTCTTACCCACTCTGGCCTTCAACATCTTGGGATGAAGTAAGATTGTTTCCTGCTCAAGATATCTCTGGTGTATTGATTAACCATTATAGTTTGCTAAGGACATGTTTAAAATGGGGTTAAAAAAATCATCTCAGCATAGATAAAGTAATACTTGAGATCTGTTCATTTAGATTAATGTTCCTTTCCGAAGCACTGAGATTCATCATACATGGAAAATATTTGTTTGGACAAATTTTAAATTGAGGATCATTTGATTGATAGATAATTGTTTCCAATGTCAGTTACATACTCTCAGCTGTCGGTGCCACATCACAAATTGATGCATTGTTACCTTTTTCTGTTTTCTTTCTTTCTTTAAAAAATCGTGAGCATTATTTTCTTATGATCAGCTCTGAAGTCAATCTCTTCCCTAAGGAAAAAAAAAAAACAGTTGACTCCCTTTTTAATTCCCAAAGGACCCAAGGTGTTAGGAACCCCAGAGGGAGAGTTTGGGGCCAGACATCACAAGAGCTTGAGGACGTAATGCTCTGCATCCAGCCTACTGAGCCAAGCCCTGTTCCACCTCCATGTTCTGCAGGAACTTCCGGTGCCCATTTGTCCCTCCTCCCCCATCCAACTGCTCACTTTCCAGGTGAGACAATCAGGGGCCAGATGGATGACTGTCCTGTGATCTCAAGGGACTTTTGTGCCCCAAAAATATATACATGTATACGTAGAAGCATGCACACACACACACACACACACACAGACACACACACCCCTGCTTCCTGACCTAGGAGTTAAAAGATGGAAAGATGAATGTAAGTCAGGAAAGTCAGAAAAGCTTACTGGAACTTATCTTTTAGAAGTTAAGCTGATTTTTAATAAAGAAATACAAGGAAAAGGAGAAAGTATTGGTCAGTTCTCCATGAGGAATAGTGGTTGGATGAGAAAATAAATATTGCTTGCATTCAGCACACTGATCTGATTCTTACTAGACCTGCTCTCTAGCTGCTTTCAATTCCCTGACCTTTCCAGCCTCTATTTATTTTCATGGCTCCTTTACAAATAATAGATATGATTTCTATGGCTAATTAACAAAGTAATCTGTATTTTTATATTCCCCTCATTTCTTGAAAAGTTAGTGGCCAGAGGTGGGGAAAAAGCTAGATTCTGTCTTGTTTGAAGACTCCTCTTGTTATTTTTTTATAAGAAGTTTAAAAATCTATTATTATAGAGTAATTGCTCATCAAATTTCTTTTTAAAAGTCAAAGCAATTTTCAAATTATAAAGAACCTCTCAGATGTGTCTAGATAATTATGAGGGTGCAATTTATATAGCTCCTGTACCTTGGAAGGCTGCAAGTCCTGTAGAATCTTTGCCTTTGAAGCCCAAGACTGCATCATCTGGGTTCACACAAAAGGCATCATGTGATACATGTTAAACATACAAAAATGCAGAGGTCATGAACACATACACATGGAAATTATCTATCACCTTCCTATAACATCAGAGGTTAGGACCAACACAAATGATTTTCTCTCAGTTGAAGTTTCAAGGATGATAAAATCACATGATAGGTAGAGAGATGGATACATACATACATACATGGATAAATAATAGATAAACAGGCAGATAGACAAGGAAATGGATAGATACATGTGCTGAGTTTAGTCCTTCAGTTGTATCTGACTCTTTGTGACCCCATGGACTATAGCCTGCCAGGTTCCTCTGTCCATGGGGATTCTCCAGGCAAGTATACTGAAGTGGGTTGCCATGCCCTCTTCCAAGGGATCTTCCTAACCCAGGGATCGAATCCAGGTCTCCCTGCATTGCAGATAGATTCTTTACTGTCTGAGCCATCAAGGAAGCCTGGTAGATACATACATACTCACAAACGTACGTGGATTGATAGATAAATGGATAGATGGATAGATACATACACACATAGATGGATGTATGAATAGATAGATATACATTGATACATACATTCATACATGGATGGATGGATGGATGGATGGATATATAGGAAGTAAACACTAATAGATAGATAAAGTAGAGAGATAGGCAGATAATGGGCAATGACACCAACTCACTTATTCCTTCTTGAGAAAATGAGATGGCTAAATGCCCCTGAAGAGCTAGAATCTCCAGAAGGACTCTTGTTATCAGCAGAACAGTTTCCTCTAACCTTGGGGGCAAGACTGTGTGACTTAGCTGTCACTACAATTCTCTCACCAAAGCCAAAAACTGGAAACCAAGTAGGGTTCTGAGGTTCCTTGCCACAATTTCAACCTACCAAACAGCATCTGAGTAATTCTTATATATATTTTTTAATTGTAGATATCTCTGTGTACATAGGAACCTGAAGGTCTGTGGACTGTCCTTAAAAAATGAAATAAAAGGTCAGTTTTGGGGTCTCAGTTATCGTAGATTGACTCTAAGATATAGGGAGAAGTAATGAAAAGTCTTAAACATTGCTAACATTGATCGCAGACATGTGCATGATTGTGTATGTGTGTGTGCACGTTCCTACACAGAGGCAGTAACTCATATACACACATATTCATTGCACATTAGTCTTCCTTTTCCTATTCAATTCTTGAGTGTGACTTTTAGTGCTTGCATCCTGGAACTTACTGGACACTTGCAGGATGCCTGATTAACAGCTGCTTCCCTAAGACACCTAGGCAGAGAAGACAACCACAGCTGCTTGGAAAACGCTTGAAGCATTGCTGCTCATCTGTAGTCTCTACCCCCCAGTACAGTTGCCGGCTGTGATCTGCTGCCTTTCAACTTGGAATAAAATACATTACTTATGCAGTGAATGTTTTTAATGTAACAAAGCAAAGGAATAAAAATGCCTTACAACAGTTTTATTAAAAACAAATTCCCACAGTAAATACATATACACTCTGTTTCTGGGAGCAAAATAGCCAAGGACATCACTGCTAAGTGCTCTGGGAAGTGCTTATAAATTACTTGAAATAAAAAACATTGTTGCCCGGACATCAGGGATGAAATGCTGCAGTTTGTAATAAATTAACACAGAACTTTACTTCCCCTCCTCGAACAAAGCAGCCATTTGTCTGAATAACCCACATTCAGCTGTGAGTTATATTTTCACAACTCCAACTGCATTCATTTGCAAATTATTCTCCAGTTTTAATGGTCAAGTTTTAAATACCTTAAGAACGAATAAATAAAGCAAAGTCGAGCAAACTGTTGGCTTGTAGTTTAAAAACTGCCCTAATTTCTGCTTTTCTTTTGGCTTTTTTTCTTTCAAAGTTGTCTTTTTTTTTTTTTAATGGCACAAAGTTTCTTTAAACTACATTAAAAAAATAAAAAAAATAAAATGTATTTGGGGGTATTCACACTGGAGAGAAGTTTCCATAAATCCATGATCTTTGAAGATATTTGGCTAGCCCTCATTTTACAATTTTAAGACTTTTCTTCTACCAATACTTTAATTTAGTGACAGAATAATTTATAACTATCTTTGAGGTTTTGCCCATTGTGTGTAACTTTTGTCTGCTAGTCTTGGAATTGGTTAGGTTTTTTTTTTTTTTCTCTCTCTCTCTCCCTCTACTAGACTTTGTCCAGAAAAAAAAAAAAAAA
>SJYX01008875.1:210049-308625 GCA_006410675.1 Oreotragus oreotragus
AACAACTCTAAAGAAAAAGTCGTGTCACTTCCCTTGAATTATTTTGATTATAAAACAAAAACTCTGCAAGAAAACTCTTTTCAAACCTGTTCTGTAAAACAAAAAGAACCACTTTCCAGGTTCTTGAAAGAAAAATTTGATAGAAGCATTTATAGATTCAGTCTGATATTTGAAGGTTATTTTTCCAGCTAAAAAAGAAAAAAAAAAAAAAGGCCTAGTTTCCCCGGGTGGAGTTACTGCCTTTGTTGGATTTCTTTGCATTGTTTTAAATAAGGTCCTGGGTAGCCACTTGCACTAGATAAAAGTAATGTCACCATTTTCAGAAAGCGATTTGGGGAGGAAAAGTCTTCAGAAGCATGTTATTTGCAGAAAAGTACCTCATAAAATATTTTTATAAAGTAGGAGTTGAAATCATTTAAAAATCACTCTTTTATAAATCTGTTTGGAGAAAGGTCTTTTGATCCCTTCTTTCTTCTGATCTTCATCTTTTATTTCACTTAGAGGTAAACAACATTTGCCGCATTTAAACAAGGGCATTTGCCATTGTGGTTCTTAAATAGTTTTCCAGTCACCCTATGGCAATTCATCACATGGGATAGAATAAAGATACTCTCCATGCAAGACTTTTATCACCTCCCAGAAAATGTTTGTTGTTTTTTGCTTTGGGTTTTTTTTTCTTCTTGCCTCCCACCCCTACCCCCACCCTGAGCGAGCTGCGGGAGATTGTTTTAGGACATTTCAAAGCCTTTTGTGAAGGCGGAACCAAAGTCCTTCTGTGGAGGATAAGAAATGCTTGATTACATGCGCTGTAAAACGGGAGATATTCCCAAATTCCCTTTTAATTAAGATGTCTAAAGAGCCATTGCTTTGGAGAGAGAGACTTCCAAACAGTTTAAAAATAAGGATGCTTTTAGATCAGCTATAGATACCGACCTCTCCCCAATCCTGGGGAGAGGGGCAGCTGTCACCTCCTCCTCCTCACCTGGGGGGAGGTAAATGAACATTAGGAACTCCACCAGAGTCAGATAGGGAGGGGTACATGAAACAGAGTCTAGGATGCCAAAACAACCAGGACTACAGAGCTTGAATGACTCCATCGGCTTCAGTTAAGAGAGAATCACTGCTTTAGTTAGCCGGGTCCTTTCTGTAAAGGCAGACACCTTTGTCATTAAAAAAAAAAAAAAAAAAAAATCACTTAGTGATTACTGGTTTGATGCTGTTTGATTCTCTGACCATCCAAGCCTGATTAAGAGCATTTGCTTAGGCCCTAAAGACTTCATAGCTGGCCACCCATCTGGTGTTAGGCTTGAGTCTGTGAAAATCCCTCAGCTTAGCACTGAATATTCTTTTTAAAGACTTTAAGTAAAAGGGCTGACATTAGCATATGTTCCCCCCAAGTGTCCTGTTGAAACCAAGCCTGATTAAGAGCATTTGCTTAGGCCCTAAAGACTTCATAGCTGGCCACCCATCTGGTGTTAGGCTTGAGTCTGTGAAAATCCCTCAGCTTAGCACTGAATATTCTTTTTAAAGACTTTAAGTAAAAGGGCTGACATTAGCATATGTTCCCCCCAAGTGTCCTGTTGAACTTTCTGCCGGGCATTACCCTACCATGGGCTTTCTGGATGTTGTCCAATGAGAGATTGGCTTGGAACTGTAAAATTAGCCATCTGCCTATTAAAAATGTAACCAGCTGCATCCGATGAAACACAGTGACTATTGAAATGAACTCATCCGGGAGAGAACCCGGGTCCCCTGCTTGGACATTTTTCCAATCTACTGCTGGAGTGAGACTCCATAAGCAAAGAGCCTCCGTAGTTGTTTGGGGAAAATGGCACGCCTCACGAATGGAGAAGAAACCTTAACGGGTTTGTTTCCATGCTAAAGTTCTGGCATTTCTCAGGTTGATTTGGGTCCTAAGTGCAGAAATCTCTATTACTTTGCTACTTGCTTAAAGCACCTCTTTCTTGTAGGAAGAAACAAAGGACAAAATAAATCAGCAAATTCCTACTCTCTCTCCCTTCCTACAAGATGTTATGTCCGGATATTCTATCCCAAATCCTGGATATTTATAATCAGCCTTAACCCCCAAGCCCAAGATACGCTAAGCAGCACAGAGTAACTTAAAAGAAAGAGCTGGAACCATAATTACTCGTGCAAGAGCTACCATTTCAGCAGATATTAAGCACTCCATATTTACTACAAAGTCTCTTTATTAAAAATGAGAACTTTCAATAGCTTCGCGCTATTTTTTTCTCAAGCCTAATGGAGCATTAAAAAATAATTCATTAACTAATTAACAAAACTGTGTTTATTTACAGTATATAAAATGTTTCTATCAGGAAAATAACACACCATAATACAGCGTTGTGTTGACAGCGAAACATCTGCAGCTTAATTTAATGCATTTACTAAATGACGAGAGGAAATCAAAGGATGTTTAAACAGCTACTTCTCTGCCTGTGATTTTTGTTTTTTCTCTCTTGAGGTCACAAGGCATCAAGATGCCCCTTGGGAAGTCAGAGCTGCTTTCAAAGTTGCTCAGTACATTCGTCTTTTACAAAATTATGGAAGAGTCGGTGCCATGAATTGTTTGGACTCAGTGCCCGTTTAAACTGATGGGTCCCTATGAGTGTCCTAAATATAACTGCAGCCATTAAATGCTGTGGAGGAGAACCATATGAAACTGTCTTATTTTGTATGTTAAGACTGGTCAAATATTGACAAGTTTCTTTCATTCAACCTGGTATTTCCAATTCGACTCCCTTTCTCTGCCTCTCCTTTTCTTATTTTGCCGTGGGCAAGAATATACTAAAAGTGAGTATTAACGGAAAATTTGCCTATTCTGTTACTCTATGTTAAAATCTATTTTGCTAGGTCTGTTTTCTCATTGAATCCTTCCTCTCCACTGCCCCTGCCTGCAGTCTCTCAGCGGACAAAGGTATTCTGTTTATTTGTAGGTTTGATCTTTTTATCAGCAACCCAATATCAAATTCCAAGAAAAAGAGATAACAGTGATTGTATTAACACACAATCCAGGAATATGCGTAAATTACAACCTATCAGGAGGATAAAGGGTGAAAAATAAATAAATAACTCCAAAAACAATACATGCAAAAGTGATGTTTTAAGAATTTGTCTTCCAAATTCTTAAAATTCCTAGTGATCTAAAGTTCCTAGTGACCTCGGGAATTATAGAATGAACTGTGCTGGGGCAGGCAGGGGGAATCTGGTTTTCCTATAATACTCTGTGAGGTCCATGTGTCTACCTTTGTTATAATTATAAATTAACAATAAAATATTTAACTTTAACTCAACTACATAGGAACCATCTTGGCTGTCTTTTTATATTAGAATCTGGATTTACAATAGCTATAAGGAGATTTTGTAAAGCAAATTTACCTGTTTCAGATGCAAACAAATTTAAAGCTACACAGAACAAATTGAATATATCACAGGGCTGGTTAAAATTAGATTATAAAATATTTAGAAGACAGTTTAGCAAACCATATTTGCTGCCCAGAACTGTTTTATCTATGTCCCTCTGAATTCATATACAAGGTGCTGTGTCATTTTTATCTATTAACTCACAATCCTATACCTGCCATGCAATTATCTGAGTGTGGTCATACTGTGTTATTATGGGTTGGGCATAGACTTTGCTTTGGCTCCCTATAGGGGACCTGAGTTAGGGAAACCATCCACACAACCTCATTTTTCTCACTCTACTAGTTCCATATCTTTAGGTATACTATTAAAGTAGAATCCCAAATATCTGCTACCTTGCCTCAGAGTGCTTCTTGATTAGGAGCTTAGAAATTACTTAGCAAATATACTCCCACACCCCTGTCTGTAACCTTGGCAGACATTACTGGTGGATTACTGCACTCATTCTCAGGAACCCCAATCAGAATTGGCTCAACAGCAAAACCTGTCAGGTGAAACTACAGCCCACAGAGATCAAATCAAGGACCCCATTATCAATGTGTTCATCATTGTCTCCATGAACCACATGCTAACTCATCAGCTTTCAATTAAGCAGTCTTGTTTTTCTTCTGGCAGTTCCCCATCTGCAGGGGAAAGAGATATGTGAAAAAAGTGAAGCACATATCACAGAATCTGGGGCACCTAAACCTTCCAGGCTATTTCCTATGATCAGGGCATAATTAGCCTCATCTCTTAACCTCATCTGCACCCACTCATCCTGGCCTGCCCTATGCAAAATGTTTAGACTGACAACTTAAACTAGAGTTGTTTTTTTCTCAAATAGCCCCCACTCCCAGTAGATGTAGATACATTGGAAAGAATAAAGAAAAATATATAAACTAAAAGAACCAAAAGCTGAAACTGAAAGAATTCTCAAGAATTCTCTGATTTGATTTGCATTTTGGACCATGGAGATCCTGCCCTATTCAGAATTCAGTGTATGCACCTCCCTGCACAGGATCTTCAGTAGCTCCCTATTCACTACAAAAGAGTTAGCCCAGGGCCTTTTCTGTGAAAAAGACAAAATGCTTTGTCAAGCTGTGTCTCATGCAGTCTTGTGCCTCCATACCCTCCTCTTATTCAGACTCTGTCAGTTATTCACCTGCATTGTTTTCTCAGACACTAGTTCACTTGCTTGTGTATTTCCTCTCTGGTTCAGTTCAGTTCAGTTGTTCAGTTATGTCCAACTCTTTACAGACCATGGACTACAGCATGCCAGGCTTTCCTGTCCTTCACCATCTCCCAGAGTTTTTTCAAACTCATATCCAGTGATTCTGTGATGCCATCCGACCATCTCATCCTCTGTCACCCCCTTCTCCTCCTGCCTTCAGTCTTTCCCAGCATCAGGGGCTTTTCAAACAAGTCAGCTCTTTGCATCAGGTGACCAAAGTATTGGAGCTTCAGCTTCACCATCAGTCCTTCTGATGAATATTCAGAACTGATTTCCTTTAAGTTTGACTGGTTGGATCTCCTTGCAGTCCAAGGGACTCTCAAGAGTCTTCTCCAACACCACACTTCAAAAACATCAATTCTTCGGTGCCTGGCTTTCTTTATAGTGCAAATCTCACATCCATACATGACTATCGGTNCTTGCAGTCCAAGGGACTCTCAAGAGTCTTCTCCAACACCACACTTCAAAAACATCAATTCTTCGGTGCCTGGCTTTCTTTATAGTGCAAATCTCACATCCATACATGACTATCGGTAAAATCATAGGTTTGACTAGATGAACCTTTGTTGGTAAAGTAATGTCTCTGCTTTTTAATATGCTTTCTAGTTTCCTCATAGCTTTTCTTCCAAGGAGCAAGTGTCTTTTAATTTCATGGCTGCCGTCAACATCCGCAGTGATTTTGGATTACTGGTATACCCTCCCTGGTATATGGTATATGCTGTGTTTCTCTGCTTGTTTGATTTATAATTATCCCTCAAGTCCCAGTTCAAGTAGCAGATTTGTGTGTGCCTGATCCACACAAGCTGAGCCCACTGCTCTCTTCCTTTAGGATGTGTGTGTGCAGGCATTTTTCATCCATTGCATCCAACTCTTTAAGACCCCATGGATTATCGCCCGCCAGGCTCTTCTGTCATGGGATTTCCCAGGCAAGAATACTTGCCATTTCCTCCTCCAGGGGATCTTCAGGACCCAGAATCCATGTCTCCTGTGTCTGTTGCATTGACATGCAGATTCTTTACCAGCGAGCCACCTGGGAAGCACCCCCGACCCGCCCCCGCCCAGTACAACTGAGCTGTGAAGAAGAGTTAAGAGGAACTCAGGCCCTGGAGCAAGACTCCTGAGTTTGCAAGCTTCACTGTCTACTTACTAGCACTGAGTCCATAGGCAAGTCATTTAACCTCTTTGTGTTTTGATTTTCTCATCTGTAAAATGGGGAAAATAGCAACTAAGATGAAGAATGCAAACATACCCAATGTATTTACAATGGCAAATAGTGTCAATAGACATTAGCTATGATTTTTATGCCAGAAGATCAAACAGTCAATCCTAAATGAACTCAACCCTGAGTATTCATTGGAAGGTCTGATGCTAAAGCTGAAGCTCCAATACTTTGGCCACCTGATGGGAAGAGCTGACTCATTGGAAAAGCCCCTGATGCTGGGAAAGGTTGAGAGCAGGAAGAGGAGGGGACAACAGAGGATGAGATGATTGGATGGCATCACCAACTCAATGGACAGGAGTTTGAGTAAGCTCTGGGAGTAGGTGATGGACAGCGAAGCCTGGCATGCTACAGTCCATGGGATCACAAGGAGTCAGACACAACTGAGTGACTGAACTGAACTGATCTTGTCTATAAAACAGGGATAAGATGGGTGTTGCTGTGAAATGAAATGAGATAATTCTCATAAATCCCTAAAGACAGCATCTGGCACAAAATACATGCTTCATTATTATCAAGTGAAGCTTCTCAAAGGTGGACTTAGAGCCTGGGTCAGTGAAACTCAGGGAAAAGAGCTCCCCAGATAGGAAAAATGAGGTTGGGACCTGGCAGAGTGAACTTGGCATTCAGTGGGGAAAACAGCATGTGCCTTCTCCTTTTGCCTATGTTTGGATCAGTTTTTAAAACTGCACAACCTCCGCTAACCTTAGTCGCAACACTGCAGTGAAATGTTACTCCCAGGATTTGACACTTTCTTATTCTTCCCACTACTGTTTTCTCCTTTGTTGCTTTGAAAATATGAATTAATGATGAATACTAATGAGCCCCGTGACAAGGCTAGACTCCATGAATGTTGGGAGCTGCAAGATTCATGACACTTCCAACAAGGGAGAGTGTAAGGAATCTTTTTCTTGATTCCTGAAATTGCATGGCCCAAATACTCTTTTTTTTTTTTTATCCCACTCCTTCTGTCCTTTCCTTTTAAAAATTTTAAAAGAATCTTCATGAAAACTTCATGAATAAGACTTTGAAGTTGTTCATAAGATTTTATGTGTCTACCTGGAGTAGGCTTGAAATTGCTTTTTTTATAAAAGTACTGTTGCATTTATGAAAATCTTTCTGGATGTCTTTTTACTGTCCTGTGCCTTCTTTTTTTCTTGTCTTTTATTGTCTCTGATTCTATTTCATGGAGCTGGGGGATTTGAGAAGTAGCCAACCGGAAGGAACCTGAGTCATTGATACTGAACACACAGTGACTTCCGAGCTGATACCAATTTTCCTTCCTTGTTCATTAAAAAAGAAAAAACAGCATTTAGTTTTCTACCATTGGCATGAAAGACAATTTTTATGGCATGGTCTGCACTACTATCTCAACATGATGGTAAATATTTCAGCATTGAAAACCAAGGAGAAACCAGAAAGACTGTAATATTCAGGATTTTAGAATCAAGTCATAAAGTCTATGAAAATAGAGACTAAGTATCTAACTTTCTCAGTCAGTGTGAGTACTTACTCTCAGATGTTCTGCACAATCAACAGATATTGCAGTTAGAACAGCCTTAAGAAAAGGGGCTTTCCTGATAGCTCAACTGATAAAGAATCCACCAGCAACACAGGAGACTCTGGTTTGATTCTTGGGTCGAGAAGATCTGCTTGAGAAGGGATAGGCTACCCACTCCAGTATTCTTGGGCTTCCCTGGTGGCTCAGCTGGTAAAGAATCTGCCTATGGGGTCTCAAAGAGTCTGACACGATTGAGCAACTTTCACAATTTCACTTTAAAAAAGAAACAATAGCTTGCCCTCAAGGCTCTCTGTCTACCCTAAATTCCTTTCCTTGGTTGCATTCTGAAGACCAGAGGCTTGGACATCTACAATGGATAAATGGCAAGAGAAGGGCAGGCAGGAGCCTGCTACTGCTGCTGCTGCTAAGTTGCTTCAGTTGTGTCTGACTCTGTGCGACCCCACAGACAGCAGCCCACCAGGCTCCCCCGTCCCTGGGATTCTCCAAGGAAGAACACTGGAGAGGGTTGCCATTTCCTTCTCCAATGCATGAAAAGTGAAAAGGGAAAGTGAAGTCTCTCAGTCGTGTCCGACTCTTCGCGACCCCATGGACTGCAGCCCACCAGGCTCCTCAGTCCATGGGATTTTCCAGGCAAGAGTACTGGAGTGGGGTGCCATTGCCTTCTCCGAGGCAGGAGCCTGAGGGTCCACCAGAACCATCATCAATCAGACTCTTACTGCATCGATGCTCAGGAGGGAAGCTCAGGAGGGGTCCTGTTGTAAAAAGGGCATTTCTCACTAGATGAGCTCTAGCTCATCTTTGAAGTGTATGTGCATGCTCAGTCCTCTCCAGTTCGTTGTGACCCCATGGACTGTAGCCCACCAGGCTCTTCTGTCCATGGGATTCTCCAGGCAAGAATACTGGTGTGGGTTGCCATTCCCTTCTCCAGGGGTTCTTCCCAACCCAGGGATCGAACTTGCATCTAAGGCTTCTCTCACATTGGTAGGTGGACTATTTACCACTAGTGCCACCTGAGAAGCCCCATATTTGAGTACGTGAATTCAGATCCTCACTAGTGAGCCTTGACTTGACAACTTGACAGCTTGAGCCTGTTGGCCCCATGACTCAGTTACCTTATCTGTAAAATTGGGATACTGTGAGAACATGCTTTCTATGGTTGTCAAAAGGATTAAATTATGTCCTTCTTCTAAAAGCCTTAGCATTGCATCTGGCTAATGGTAAGAGCTCAGTGTTTGTTAATATACAAGCAGGTCTACTTATAAGGAGAAGGGAAGCCTGGCGTGCTGCAGTCCATGGGGTCAACACAGAGTCGGACACAATGGAGCGACTGAACTGAACTAATTTCAAAGGAGCCAGGTACCCAGTGGCTTCTGCTCTCTATAGAGGTAAATATTCTATCCAAGATTTAGCAGGAGAACAGGACTTTCTTGCCCAAGAACCTCTGAATGCAGGACATCTTCAAAACAGAGTTAGAACGGTTTGTTTCACTAAAATCATGCTTAGCAATTCTTCCTTGACTCACTTTCTCATTTCAAGTGCAGTCATTTACCAGCCTCATAAGTTTTCTAGAAAATTCTTCAACAAATCATATGTAACTTCTTAGCATGTACATTTATTCAACAAGAAATTCACAGAACCTCCCAGCTCTGGGCAGTGTTTATAGTGATGGTGAGGGCAGGGAGATAGCTTGCAGGGACCACCAGCACTACAGGAAATAGTCCCTGTCTTCGAAAAATTCATGAGGAAATGAATACCAATAAACACTCAAACCCACAACAATGAAAGCGATAATTCGGCATAAAGATTGAGTATAATTTCTGTGACCAGGCAGATTTAAACCCAGTCTCCACCACTGAATAATCTTGTGACAGTGAAAAGATCTCTCAGTCTCTCTGTGCCTCACTTTCTTCATCTATCAAATGGGCATGAAAACTGTACCCATCTCATAACATTGACTGAGTTAGTATACATAAAGCATTCAGAACAATGTCTGGTGCATAATTATAGTATATAAAATTGACCTTAAAAATAATCAATGAGAGTGAAAACTTGACGCACTTACAATGGATCAAGCCAGATGCTATCTCATTTCACCTGCACAAGGTGATAATGGATTAACCCTGGCCAAGTTAATTGCCCTTGGGACTTCCCTGGTGGTCCAGTGAATAAGACTTCATGCTCCCAATGTAGGGGGCCCAGCTTCAACCCCTGGTAGGGGAATTAAGATCCCACAAATCACAACTACTGAGTCTGAACACTTTAGAGCCTTCATGCCACAACTAGAGAACCCCGTGTGCTGCAATAAAGAGCCTGTGCAGTCAAAATAAATTTTTTAAAGTTATAAAGAAATCAAAAAATTTACTTGACCTTGATAGTAAAATGGGCTTAAGGAAGTGCTTATACAATTGTTGGAAAGATTGAATGAGTTAACATATGTTGTGTGATCAGAGCCTGTACAGAGTAAAGGCTCAGCAAGGAGTCTAACAAAGTTTAAACAGTTTGCCCAGATCCACAAAGCTAACTGACTAGGGTTGAATCCTGATATAAACCAAGCATACTCTTGCCACCTTCCCATAGCGACTGACTCCATATGGTAAACACCCAGAGGTCCATGTATAATATTATGCAAGCCCACGTCCATCCATCTATCTCTCTCTGTCCCTCTCTCTCTCTCTCATTATAGCAATTATGGGATACATTTATCCACTTTATTAATAGTTGGATGCAACAGTAATGAGTCAAAATATACTTTAAAAAATGATACGAACTCTTGCTGGTCAAGAGGAAAGATCATGTATCATGGGCCAAGATGTAGTCACACATCACGTGACCACACAGGACTGTAACTAACTTTGGTCATGGCTGGTCTGACTCAGCTTGAAGCCAAGAGGAAAGCAAATGTGGTTAATTAAGACTCCAGGGAATGTTTAGACTGTGTGCAACTGATACCCTGGCCACCGTCTCCAGGTTTTCCTGGAGATAGAATCCTGCATACAATTTGAGTATGACTTCCTTAAAACCCTTCTAGATATTGTCAGAGAGAGACTTGAGGGGCAGGACTTAGCACTTTCAGAATTATCTTAGTGGCAAGCTTGAAGAATGTTGACTGATGAGAAAAGACAAGTCCTAATTCCCAAATTAGGCTTCTATTTGCACTTCAATTATAACTTGAAATCTAAAGCTCTGCTTTTGCTGGAAGAAATCAAGCCTTGTGTCTTGTGGCCTCTGTAGAACTGGGCTTGATGGCTCTCATATAGGTAGTGCCCAGAGAGCAATGATGACCCGAGAGAAAACAAAGTGTGATTTTGGTCTGTCTTTAGTAGAGCAACAGATCTCTCTCTCAGCTCTTTGGCAAAAGATCCCAACATAATAACATACTTATGGAGCACAGTTTTCTTTACTAAGGACTTGGAAGTAGGGCAGAACTTATTGGGTTATCAGTCCCTGAGGTGGTTTTGAACTCTAAGTACAAGGCAGTTTACTTTCCTGCTAATTCTTCTTTCACCTTCAGAAACCAATCAGTTGGCGCAAGACATTAAAACATACCTATTCCCAGCTAGAGGTCATTACTGAGCTTCTCTCCAACTCCTGAAACAAGTGAACCTTCACAAACAAGTTTGGAATGAACCTGCTCCACAAATTCCTCCGATAAATAAGAGTTCTTGTTTCAGTAAGTGAGGGAAACAGCACAATAATAATCCTTCCTTGGGGGAGAATGGATACAGATATATGTATGACTGAGCCCCTTTGCTGTCTACCTGAAATTATCACAACATTGTTAATTAGCTATACACTGGTATAAAATTAAAAGTTAAAAAAATTAAAATTAAATAAAGCTCCCTTGGGAAAGATCCTTAAAAAAAATATTAATAATCTTTCCTTGAAAATTTACAATTACACATTACTATGTTAAAGAACCCGTAACAAAAAATGTATGCAGTTGTGTTCAGTGCAATGATTCTGAAACATGTTTGGCCATAGAACTTTGAAACATACATTTATATATTAAATACATATTTAACATACTTCTCTATTTTATCTATGTCTGTATTTATAGAGAGATGGATATCCATCTTGAAGAAATGGTTTCTAATGACATACACGTAAAGAACTGCTGCCCTTGGTGGGATTGTGTTGGCTGTCTTGAAGTCTGGGTCAGAGATGAATGAGACCCTGCTCTCCAAGTAGCTATGTGCATGATTTGATGTCTGTTAGGAGGCTTTAACTGAGGAGGAGATCCTGTCCTAGAGTAGAAAGAAGAGACTCAGAATACAGGAATCAGTGAAAGTGAGTAATGAACATGGAGAAAAGTAACAAGGCATCTGATTGATGACTGCTACCAGCTCCACACCGCCATTCATATTTATCCACCCCAAAGGGTTGATTTTGAACCCTGTGGTGAAAGTGAAAGTGTTAGCTGCTCAGTCATGTCCTACTCTTTGCACATATAACTGTGACAACTGGTTGTCACTTGGTTATTCAGCTTCCCTACAGCACCTACAGTGCCCTACAGAAGGTAGCCCACCAGGCTCTTTTGTCCATGTGATTCTCCAGGCAAGAATTCTGGAGTGGGTTGTCATTCCCTTCTTCAGGGGATCTTCCCAATCCAGGAATTGAACCCAGGTCTCCTGCACTGCAGACAGATTCTTCACCATCTGAGCCATCAGGGAGGCCTGAAGGGTTGGTTTTGAACCCTGAGATAGAGATGGTTAAAACTGAAAGCTGTCTTCATGAGCCATTCTGCGAGGTCGGGTCATTGGCTGGGTAGACTCAGAAACCAGGTTCCAGCATAGGATTGAGGGCAGGAAGCTCAGGGAAGTAGTGTCATCAGGGGCAATTGTGGCCAGGGGTTCAGAAGAGAAACCCAGGTGTAGATTCATTCTAGAACACATGCACCACCTTCCTGAGACTCTCTGAAAGAACTGGGGAGGTGCTAAGGGAAGCTGAATAACCAAATGACAACCAGTTGTCACAGTTATATGTGCAGAAGGGGTCAGTCCTGAGGACATTTAGTTTTACTCGCAGTCTCTAAGACCCACTGGATTTTTGTAAGACATTTTGATTTCATGATATAAAATACGCCAATCCACTTTTTTCTTTACCCTTAAGCATGACTAAAATTAGACCAAATAATTGGGAATTACTCTGCAAATACATATACTGTGCAACCCACTTGAAGTCACTTTATACTCGTCATTTTCAAAACTCTTAACTCTCTCGAAATTGTCTACAAATAGTCATCTTCTCTCACCTTCTAAATGAGTGCTGTGTTGTGGGTGTCAGGGTCATTGTTGCTGGTGGGGCAGGAAAGAATGGGCATTAAGAGATGGGGAAACAGTGGAAACAGTGTCAGACTTTATTTTGGGGGGGCTCCAAAATCACTGCAGATGGTGACTGCAGCCATAAAATTAAAAGACACTTACTCCTTGGAAGAAAAGTTATGACCAACCTAGATAGTATATTCAAAAGCAGAGACATTACTTTGCCGACTAAGGTCCGCACAGTCAAGGCTATGGTTTTTCCTGTGGTCATGTATGGATGTGAGAGTTGGACTGTGAGGAAGGCTGAGTGCCGAAGAATCGATGCCTTTGAACTGTGGTGTTGGAGAAGACTCTTGAGAGTCCCTTGGACTGCAAGGAGATCCAACCAGTCCATTCTGAAGGAGATCAACCCTGGGATTTCTTTGGAAGGAATGATGCTAAAGCTGAAACTCCAGTACTTTGGCCACCTCATGTGAAGTGTTGACTCATTGGAAAAGACTCTGATGCTGNGATCCAACCAGTCCATTCTGAAGGAGATCAACCCTGGGATTTCTTTGGAAGGAATGATGCTAAAGCTGAAACTCCAGTACTTTGGCCACCTCATGTGAAGTGTTGACTCATTGGAAAAGACTCTGATGCTGGGAGGGATTGGGGGCAGGAGGAGAAGGGGACGACAGAGGATGAGATGGCTGGATGGCATCACTGACTCGATGGACGTGAGTCTGAGTGAACTCCAGGAGTTGGTGATGGACAGGGAGGCCTGGCGTGCTGAATTCATGGGGTCGCAAAGAGCTGGACATGACTGAGCGACTGACCTGAACTGAACAAAACAAAAGCAAAACAAACAAAAAGACATGCCAAAAAACCCCCAAAAACTTCTGGTGTATGCTGTGGGAGGGATCTGTGTTCTTGCAAGAAACAGTTAACCTGAAAATCACCATGGGGCAATGGCCAAACAAATCCGGAATGTGGAGTGTTGAGCAGGACCTGGTCTGGGACTCTTCAAAGAACATGGAGCAATAAGCAGAGGGAAGTGGTGGGACTTATCTGTACTGGGGAGACAAAAACACATAGGAGTCAGTGAGATACTGGGAAAGGGGAAATGAATCATGATGTCTGCAAACTATTTTTGGATAGGGTGCATAGGGGAACAAGAGGAAGGTAGTGAGTGTAGGTAGATGGCAATATTAGGTGAATATAGATGAAAACATATGGTCGTTTATTATACTGTATTTTCAGCTTTCCTGCAGATTTTAAAAGTTTTGAGTTAAAAAGTGCTTTTTTAAAAAGGAAAAGTTCACAAAAATAAGAGTAAAAACTGAATAAATAATCCTGATGCAAAATAGTGTAACTTCCTTTAGCCTAAGTTTTCTGGTACAATTATCTCCCCTCTTTACACTGTGGTTCATGAAGGTATATTATATTCTTTTTAAGAAACAAGGAAAGGATCTAAAGAAGTGTGATTCCTTCTGTTCTCTTCTTTAATAAGTGCTTCTCTTTTCTCGAATAGCTCCATGAATCAGGAGATTATCTCCTTCACCCTCTGAGGAGCACTACCATCCCCAGATTGTTTCTGGTACTGAGATTGACTGCACATTTTAAAGAGCCAAGAGATGTCCCTGATCATGGTCCTGGCATGGACTTCAAATTCCACATTTTAAAATCAGACTAAGTTACCTGAGCCTATAGATATTTGGAGATCTCAAAGAATTAGGTAGAAAGGGTTCAACACCAACTCCCATGAGAAAACCCCACCTTCACTTTAACACTGGTAAGAATGTTCCCAAATGCCTCCTGGATTCTCCCATCAGGTCTGACCTCTTTGCCACAGTTGAGAAAGGCTTGAACAGATATTTTAAGGGAGGAAGACTAGGTGGAGTTAGACTCAAGGGCACTAAAAGGTAGGTCAAAGGAAACTGACATTGAACATAAGCTTTGTAGAACTTATGAGCACTGTTTCCAAGTATCTACAGTACAAAAATAGAGACTCTGAACTTGAATTTTCTGTGACCCCAATACTTAGACATCAGAGGGAGATCAATTTTGACTCAAGATCAAGGATGAGTGTTTTTAAAGGGAAATGACCAAAGATGGAGTGGTGGTGAAGTGCCACACCAAAGGAAAAATGCAAACGAAGCATCTACAACCACTGGGTGAGACATTACTTTAAGAAAAATTGACGCATCAGGAAAAAAGAACAACTGAGAAATCTCTGAGCTCCTCTTCTGCCTGGTCACATTTCCTTCTTCATTCTCCCCATGACAGAGCAGTCTCCTTGGAATAGGACCGATGGCAATAAGGCAGGATCCTAAGGAGCCTGCTCTTTGCATGGGCTGTGTCCTGACTCTTTGGAAAAACCTGGAGGAGACCCACTGAAACCTGTCATCGGGCACGGCAGGGTGGAGATGGGGCCTCTTGGGGAGCCTTCTTCCCCTCAACATTGGCCTTTGTGCATCACCCCCCTGATCACCAGGTACCCTAGACAGCCCGCTGAAAAGAATTCAGAGGCTCTCAGGCTCCCAGCGGGGAAACCTTGGAGCCCTGTTGTTGGAAATAGCTCCCAACCTGCATCTCAGGCAGGTATTTTTAGGTTCTGTCTTGAAGACACAGAAGCTTTCATACATTTCAGCTTCTTTGTCTGGAGTCACTGAAACCCCAGACATGTCATTGAAATGGGGTATAATTGTGGTCTCCTCCACCCACCAATCTGAGCGAGTCGAAAAGAGCTTCCTGCTGTGCAACAGAGAGCATGGAGAGCCTTTTCTGGCAAAGGAAAGTCAAAATGGATTTTTTGAAAATAATATGTTGATCAAGATGAGAGAAAAAATGTCTGTTGAGGAGAGGGGGCTCTGCACTTGGGCTTATATGAGAAGAAGCTCACCTATTATTTGGAAACCTGGTCTGAGCTCTCTTTTGCCAGCTGCAGAATTCAAGCTTGGAGGAGCTAAAGTCTCACATGTGAGGTTGGGAAATAAAGAGGCTTGGAATCATCTGAGTTAGATCAATGGCTGTTATTAATATGAGGCTCTGTGAGGAGTAATTATAATTGTCAATCATGGGGCAGAACCTGACATTAAAAGGAGCGATAGGAGAGAAACCAAAATGATGCAGGGCAAATATGTGGAATTGACAAGAGCATTCTGATAATGCTTAGAAGCTTGGAGAAAGGATTTTTGAGCTCTCAAGGGGCTCTGGCCACTATCTCACCATGGGATGACCCAGGGATATGTTTTCTGAGAGTTTCAGGGAGCAGGTCTCTGGGGCTGATGTTCTAACTGTAGGGTAAGTGATCCAAAGGTCCGAGAGAGCATTAGCTGCCTACTGCTCCCAGGATTGTGGAAAGCAGCCTATATCAAGTCACCCACAACAACATGGCAGGAATCCCTGCCCTCAGGGGTTCTTGCTATTAGACACCAAAAAGAAGTTGACTGCAGTGAAGGGTTTGTATGGAGTTGATTTAAGCAGATGGTAGGCTTTTTCCTTGGGAGTAAACTAGTAAAGCACTTGCCTATAAGGTCTAGAAAGGAGATCACCTATTGTCCTTTATTCTAAACTTAACTTGATTGAAAGCAAACAACCTTACCCCAGGAATAAGTCAAAGGAGCTTCTGAAAACAAGCAGAGCATCCTGTATGGTTTCCCTTAAGAGATCAGCAGGTAACAGAAACCAAAGTCCAGTTTCCATAGAATAGAAACCAGACTGGGCTTCCCAAGTGGCATTAGTAGTTAAGAATCCGCCTGTCAATACAGGAGACATAAGAGATGTGGGTTCAGTCCCTGGGCCGAGAAGATCCCCTGGAGGAGGACATGGCAACCCACTCCAGTATTCTTGCCTGGAGAATCCCATGGACAGAGCAGCTTGGCGGGCTACAGTCCTTGGGGTTGCAGAGTCAAACACAACTGAAGCTACTTAGCATGCACACACGCAGAGATCAGACTGGCTATGGAATTTGCAGAGCCCATGGCAAAATGAAAATGTAGGCTCCCCCTACCCATGCACTCAAAAATGACTAAGAATTTCAAGACAGCAAGAGAAGGTCATCAAACCAAATTCAGGGCCTTTTGGGGGGCAGAGGCTTGTCCAACTATGCAGGCTGCCCACCCTGATTAGAGAGCAAATCCCTGTCTTTTGGCCACTGAGATTAGGAGCATTAGGAGATGGCAGTCTACTTCAAACCACAAGGAACTCCTGAGATGTTACTGGAATAACTGGTAAGAAAAAGTCAGAATGGATTTTTAAATAATAATATGTTGATAAAGAATAGGGAAAAAAATCTATTGAGAGAGGGAGCTATGAATTGTGGGCTGATGAGCCTGATGATGATGCTTCTAAAAGTTTATGTTGCCTTCTGAGGCTTAATATTTAACACAGGACACTTAATCCAGAAATTGCTTGCTCCTAGTCAAGCTTCATATTTCACATACACACATACACATGCATATCCATACACACACATGCAAATATATACATCTAGTCATATGCACACATATACATATATACCCACAGATACACACATATATCCACATACATACATACAAGCATACTCATGCACATATAGTACAAACCTAGTACTTGCCAGCCTTTACCAACCTAGTAACTGTTTCATAGGTTTGCTGCTAAAAGCTTTTATTTGATCTCTATAACAACTCTGTAAAAAAGGAAGCATTATTATCCCTATTTTGAAAGATGAGGGTGCTGAGACTTTGTGGGGTTTGATATTTGACTCAAAGATCTACAGCTGCTGAGTAAGCAGAGCCTGAATTTGGAGTCCTGACCTGGATTCTTAACCACTAGACCACACTTCCTTTTCAGAGAAGTATGGTCTCACTTTCTCTTTATGGTGGCTGTACCAAGTTCTTTGTCCCACTGGATCATCAAGGGAAGAGAGACCCCCTGAAAATCAGTTGGAAAATTAGTGGGCAAGTCAGAACCTAAACTGAGTCCTGACTTAGGACTCCATCACTGAAGAAAGGAAAGGTAAAAGGGCATGGCCCCCAAACACTCTTCAAAAAAAAAAACAAAAACAAGAATGTATACATATGTATAACTGAATCACCATGAGTTACAGCAGAAATTAATACAACATTGAAAATCTACTATACTTCAATAATATATATATTTTCAGAAAACTAGTAACTGGAGAACAACAACAGCAAAAGCCCAATTTTATTATAGCACAGTCCCAGGTGAATCAGGGGTCAAGAATCTGTCTGCTAAGCAAGAGATGGGGGTTCCAGCCCTGCGTCAGGAAGGCCCACTGGAGAAGGAAGTGGCAACCCTCTCCAGTATTCTTGCCTGGGAAACCCCATGAACAGAGGAGCCTGGCAGGCTACAGTCCATGGCGTCTCAAAAGAGTTGGACACGACTTAGCAGCTCAACAACCATCACAACAAATATTAATAATTGGCTTACAATAGATTGCACACATTTCAAATATTTCAAGGAATTTGATAAGTTCTGACATACATATACACCCTCGAAACCACTGCCACTATCAAGACAGTGAACATTTGCATCACTCTCTCAATTTCTTCCTTTGCTTTTCTCTTAGCTCTGACTTCTACTACCCCATCCCAATGCAATCACAAACCTGTTTTTCTAAATATATGTGTTACAGCTTTATTGATGTATTATTGATCTAAAAATATGTAAGTTTAAGGCATACAGCATGATGATTTAATACACGCATATATTACAAAACCATTACAATAAACCCTATTCACACAGCCACACTGTCCGAGGACCCAGAGCTGGAGGGGGCCTCACTGTGTCACAGGATCCACACCCTCTGGTAGGATAGGAGCAGAGCCAGGCAGACAGACCAAGAGAAACAAATTGCAGAGCCTAAGGGAGAAACCTACCACACAAATACCTGTAAAACACTTTTGGATTCAAACTAGGTTTTGCAACAGCCAGAATTTTAAAAAATAAAACCAAAAAAGCCCTGGCCTGGCAGATCGTAAAAGTTCAGAGCTGAGCAAAGAAGTTGTTTCATGCTAACTTTTCATAAAAAGCAGAAAAGCAGCGAGAACAGGCTAATTAAGGCCAAACTTAGCTTCTGAGGAAAACTTTGCTTCTTACTGAGAGGAAATCATGCTGGGTGGGAAGCAAAAGTTGTACTGAGCCGGGGAACCAGTGTAGCTCAGTTGTACGTCTTTTCGTTTTCTCCATTTGTCGGAAGATCAGGGAATAAAGGGTATAAGGAAAAAAGAGTCTGAGATTTCCCCACTCCCAGGATTCACAAGCGGCTCTCTTTCATGAAGGGAGCTGTTTTACTTTTTTCAGCTTTATGATAAACTTTATGACGACTAAGTGGTAAGATAGTTAAGTGTCAACATGACGATCTGATATACCTGAATATTCATTGGAAGGACTAATACTGAAGCTGAAGTTCCAATACTTTGGCTACTTAATGCAAAGAGCCAACTCATTGGAAAAGATCCTAATGCTATGAAAGATTGAGGACTGAGGAGAAGGGGACAACAGAGGCTGAGATGGTTGGATCATCAGCTCAATGGACATGAGTCTGAGCAAACTCCAGGAGACAGTGAGGGACAGGGAAACCTGGCGTGCTGCAGTCCGCGAGGTCACAAAGAGTCAGACACGACTGAGTGACTGGTCAGCAGCAAATACCTATACTTAGGGAAGGGCTTCCCTGGGGCTCAGACGGTAAAGAATCTGCCTCCAACGCAGGAGACCTGGGTTAGATCCCTGGGTCAGGAAGATATCCTGAAGAAAGGAATAGCAACCCACTTCAGTTTTCTTGCCTGGAGAATTCCATGTACAAAGGAGCTTGGTGGGCTATAGTCTATGGAGTCACAGAGTCAGACACAAATGAGCAACTAACATACTTGGGGAAAGGATTCCCACTGAGTTAGTTAACACATTGATTACCCCACATATTTACCTTTTTTTTGGTGAAAATATTGAAGTTATACTCTCTTAACAACTTTTAATTACACAATACAGTGTTATCAACTCTAGTCATTAGGCTGTACATTAGATTCTCAGACTTTATTCATCTTATAATTGAAAGTTTATTACCCTTTCACAAACCTTGACTATCCCTTTCCTACCCTCTGTTTCTGTGAGTTTGACTTTTTTTTTTAATTTGAAAGGGAATATTTTATCAATAATCAATAAGAACCAAGCAGAAGCCAACTCAATATTAATATAGGAGCTGGAAGGAGCCTTGCAGAAGCAAGTCTGAGAAAGAAGCAGATGGACCTCTGAGCCCACACATCAGCATTTACCAAGTGTGGGATGCCTGTCCCCGTGTCTTGCTAGAACTTTCTCTGCTTTGCATGTTCCTGTCCAAGAGCTTCTCAAAAGCAGAAAACATTACTTGCTTCATCTTTATGTCTTCTGGTACTTTACCTAGCACAAAGAAAGCTCCATAAGGTGACCTGGCAACAACTGGGTTAGTGGAAGAAGGCGCTTACTTTGGATCCAAGTAACTGTCTCTGTTTCTTTAAATCTTGCTCTCTATATATTCCACTTCTGCTCATAGGCTGAAAGAGCTGTATGGGATTCTCAGTGACTGTTGCTCCTTTTAATGAAGCATTATATGTCTATAAAAGAAAGAAACATTTGTTGCCTTTTATGTTCTTCCTACATCTCCCAATTGTCTAAACCTGGAGAAATAACATATTTGTGGACTAAGCCGCAGTCCCATTTCCCTGAAAGCATCTTCTGAAATATTAATCATGGCTCTTTAGAGGCAATAATCATTCTTTGCTATTTGTGCTTTAAAAAAACCTCAGAAAGGAAATACAGTCAATAAGAGCAAATGCCACCACCATTTTAATTTTAGGTTCTGGGATACTTAAAAGATGTTGAGTAAAAATTATGCCCTAACATTCAGTGTCAGAGGCCCTGCTCTACTCTATAATTGTGTTTATTCCTGTTCTTCTCATTAAAGCTTTACTGGCTTTCTTGAAATCACAAGTTTTTATTAAGCATCTATTGTGTGAGGAGCTACTTCTTGGCTCCCGCGTTGGTGGGTCTGTGCTGTCAAAGGTGAGTTTTTCACGCTAAAGTTCAGCAATTCCAAGTGAATTTGAATTCTGTCCTTGAGGCTGGAGGAATATCAGAATACTTTCATAGAGGAAAACAACCGAGGAGAATCAGGGGCAAGCTCCAGATGGGTGCCTCACTCCACCCCATCACACATCAACTGCCCAACGAATGACTGTTGCATCCTCCCAATCTTTCATTTTCCATTCAAATGGGGAGGATGGTGACAAAAGAGAAAGAAAATGGGGAGCGGGAAGAGAGGGCAGCCCAGCGTGCATGACTAAATGTCAGGTTGTACAGGAGAGTTTATAATTAAAGTCCAAGATGACAGATAACTATAAAATCAGATTGGTTCCTTTCCACATGGAGGGAAAGCATAATATTCTTGTCCAGCCCAAGCTTTTTTGGTAAATTGAAATTACAGTTTTATTTGGAGCTATTTTAAAGGTCCATTAATTAAAAATTGGAAGCCATGCCAATGCAAAAAATACCATAAAAGGTGTTAGATTTGATGATCAGCAAGTACTATAATTAAAAGATGATGTTATCTGAATATCAAATGCTCTAAATCCATGTTTGTTTTTATTGAAAATAAACAAATTCAGAAGCAAAAAAAAAAAAAAAAGAAAAGATATGTGCAAAATGTAATGATAATGGTTGACTTCTAAACAGCCAAGGAAATTATAGTCATCATGTGTGGGAAAAGAACAAACACCTCTTAATTGCATTTCATTATAACGTACCTTTCTCTGCTCAGTTGTATATATTAATTATAAAAATCGTGTCACAGAGTGGAGAGGCTCTACAATAGTTTTTTCTCCCCTTCCTCCCTTAATTCTGTCTGAAGCAGGATGGAAGAACAATATCATCTGTCATCTGCAGAAAGAGCTTTCAAAGACAAAAATCATAAAAAGAATGAAAGGCTATTATATAAAAAAAAGAAAAAATGCTTTGATTTCACAGATTTTTCCACTTATTAATGTTTAAGGTTATCTGCTCTTTTAGAAAAGTATCTTATCATATTGTTTTGTATGTGTATGTTCAGGTAACATCACTTTCTGATAACTGTATCACATGGCACGTGCGTTACGTAGATCATTGTTAAAGGAGGGGAGAGGGAATGGATGAGAAGGAAGCATTATGGAAAGATGCCATGCAGGACTTGAAGAGTTTCCTAACATGAGGCAGAACAAGAAAGGTATGGATCGGATTTAAGGTCAATGCTTTCAGATGGATAGACAGATACCGTCTAGCTCCACAAAGAGAAGTGAAGAGTTAAGGAGCTTGCACTGTGATGAGAAAGCGGCAATGCATGTGTTGTAAGGATATTCAGGCAGCCAATGTTTTGAGATGGTGGGATAGCCAAATAGCCAAAACGGCATCCAGAATTCTGCTTTATCAGAAATTTGTTGAAACAGGTGAGATCCATCTGTTTGGAAGGGGTTAAGGTATTTTTCTAGACCAAACTAGAAATCTCAGCCTGGGCTTTTAGGAGATGTATGCGCATGACTGAAGCTTTCTGGGCAGAGGTCCATAACTTACCAGATTCTTGGCTGAATCTGTAGTCTAGAAAGGCTTAATAGCTGCTGCTCTAAGCCCTTGATACTCACTGTGTGGTTCATGGCATCGCCTGGGAGCTTCTCAGAAACACAGAATCGAGGGTCCTGCCTCAGACTTGCAGAATCAGAATTAACATTTGAAGGCAGATCCCTGGGTGATGCATGTGCAGTTTAAAGTGTGAGATGCGCTCGACTTCCCTTGTGGTCCAGTGGTTAAGACTCCATGCTTCGGCTGCAAGGGATGCAGATTCAGTTCATGGTCAGAGAAGTTTTGCATGCCACACAGAGAGGCCAAAAAATAAAGTGTGAGATGTCTTGATTTAGATGACCCGATGATGACAATGCATACCCATCTGTGTACCGAAGATTCAGAGCCATGTCTCTCCATCTGCGGCTGTGGAAACCCTAGAGGTTCAATCCTGGACACTGCCATTAACTGACTGAGATCCTAGTCCCTAAGGAGGTGGCAACAATACCTTCTTCATATAATCGCTGTAAAAATTATATAAGATAGTGTGCGTAAAGCACTGAACAGAACACTCAGCATATAAGAATCACTTGATAACAATCATTTTTACATAAATTTTTCTCAGATTCTGGAATTTATTTGTGACATAAAAAATATTATGATCTACAGACTTGGAATAGTGATTTTTCAACTGGGGTAATTTTGCCCCTGCTTTTGCCCAGAAATTTTCATTTTGCCAAATGGGGCACATTCAGCAATGTCTGGATACATTTTTGTTGTCATGATTTAGAGGTGGTGCTACTTGAATCTAGTGGCTAGAGACCAAAGTTCTGGAGTTGAGAAAGTCTGGTCTAAAAGTAAGGACTTGGGCACTTCCCTGGTGGTTCAGTGGCTAAGACTCTGTGCTCCCAACTCAGGGGACCCAGGTTCAATCCCTGGTCAGGGAATTAGATCCCACGTGCCACAACTAAGAGTTTGTCTGCTGCAACTAAAACCCCACATGCTGCAGTTAAGACCTGGCACAGCCAAATAAAGAAATAAATATCAAAAAAATAAAAGTAAGGGCATGAAAACTGACTTAGTCAGGTCTTACGCCAGCCTCAGGGTTCTATGAGTACTTGAGAGGTTACTTGTTACCTTAGCGTTTAAATTGAAAGAGAATTGCCACCTTCAAATATGTTAAAAATCGAAGTGAGGTTTCTACAGGGATTTCAGCCCTGCAAAGAAGTTAAGCAGTAACTGCTCATCCTATCCAAATGAGCTCCCTTTGCACCCTACCCACATCACAGCACACTTTGTTTCCTCTTTGACGAACCATTTGTGCTCCATGATTATTGCCCTTGTATTATGTGCTTCACTCTGCTCTGCTTTCGTTAGAGATCTTGACAAGAGATCTTCCATCTGCCTGTGTCCCTCCTGCCTAGCTCTGTGCCTGGTGCAGCTGGAAACTTTTTAATTATCTATTTATGCCAGGCTTTTCTCTTACATATGGATAAGACATACGAGGCAGTTTAATATACCTGTTCTCCTGGTCTTTCTGTTTCTAAAGACTTGAGACCAAAACAGAAAAACAACAACAACAACAACAGCTTTGAGTTTGGGGTTATTTTGGGATCTCATGAAGATTTCCAGAAATGGGATGAGATTAAAAAAAGAAGAAAATATGCTCCTACAATGCAGCATGGTAAAGGCAGCAGCCTGTGGCACTTGTATTGTTTAAGAAAGAGAGAAAGACTCTGGGATTTCCCTGGTGGTCCAGTGGCTAGGACTCCACGCTCCCAAGGCAAGAGTTTGATCCCTGGTCAGGGAGCTAGATCCCACGTGGCACAGCTAAGAGTTCACAGGTCATGACTAAAGAGCCTACCTGTGGCAACAAAGACCCAGTGCTGGCAAATAAGAAACATTTTAAAAAAGAAAGAAAGACACTCCAGGGTCAGACAGAACTGGGTCCCAATTAGCATTGCTATTCACTAGCCATGGGACTTTAGCAAGTTACCCAGCTGCTCAAAGTCTTGGTGTTCGCACCTTTAAAATGGGACTAATCATTAGACTGACCTTTGAAGGTACAGTATTCTGAGGATAAAAGGAGAGTGGGTAGCCTATCCCTTCTCCAGTGGATCTTCCCGACCCAGGAATCAAACTGGGGTCTCCTGCATTGCAGGCAGATTTTTTACTAGCTGAGCTGCCAAACTATCATTCAACAAGTATCAACTTGTGAGCCAATATTGTAGAGCATCTTGCTAGGCATTAACGCAGAGTCGGTTAGCCCTCCATGTCTGCAGGTTCTGCATCCATGAATTCAACCAACCCTCAGATGGAAAATAATTGAAAAAAATTCCAGAAATTTCTTCAAAACAAAACTTGAATTTGCCATTCTTGTGCTAACTATTCATGTAGCATTTACATTGTACTTGCAACTATTTACATAATGGTTGCAATGCATTAAATGCCATAAGTCATCTAGGGATGTTTTAACCCTTCCCTGGTGGCTCAGATGGCAGAGTCTGCTTGCAGTGCGGGACACCTGGGTTTGATCCCTGGGTTGGCACGATCCCCTGGAGGAGTAAATGGCAACTCACTCCAGTATTCTCGCCTGGGAAATCCCATGGAGAGAGGAGCTGGACGGGCTATCGTCCATGGGGTCACAAAGAGTCAGACACAACTGAGCGACTTAACACCACCATCAGAGATGTTTTAATGTATTCAGGAAGATGTGTTGTAGGTTATATGCAACTACTATGCCATTTTATATAAGGAACTTGAGCATCCCTGGATCTGAGGTGGCTCCTGAAACAAATCTCCCTCGAATAGCAGAAACAATTGTAAACCACTGGACACAGTGCCTGGCATAGAGTACTTGGCAGTGGGCATAGGTGTGTAGGCATGCTCTGTCAACCCTCTCACAGGGAAGCTAGGTTCATCAAGTCCCTAGCGGGAATCCCTGTCTTCTGCAGCTCACTGACATCTCCTGGGCAAGAGTAGTGATGACTTGAGGATAATGCCATCTTGGTGCCCAATGATGTTGGGTTTAGTAAAAAGAACCCAAACAGGGCTTAAAATAGTTTGTCAGCAAGTTAAAGTGCTCTCTGCCAACTTTTTAAAATTAAATGGGAAGGACATATAAAAGTAGTCTGGGAAAATAAATTACTACTGTAAGAAATCAAAGAAAGGTGTTTGTGAAAGATATTGCTCTGTTAGTTACAATATCTGAAAAGTTAACCCAACCTCAATATGCAAGGAAACGGATGATCATTTGGGAAACTGAGAGAGTCACCGTGATGGAATTCTTACCATTAGTAAATTAAAATTACATAAATATTTGGAAGATATACCAAAAAAAATTTATTTGTATAATCCCTACATGAAAATCTAGCTCTTTAGTCAAATTGCCTAAGATAAAATGCAAAAAATGAATAGAATTATATTTGCACTGTGCATTTGCATTCATTTTTTCCCCAAAAGCTTTCTTAATGCTGCAAATCTTCTTTCTAGTTAAAATATAATACCTGTAATAATAATTCAATGCTTTACTTTAGTGCTAGATTAATGACTAGGAATTTTCCTATTTTGGAAAAAAGAATAGTCCAAGAAAGGTCCCAGAAAGGGGGAAATGAAGAAAAACACATTGGAAAAATTAAATATGGTCAGTGGATAAACTGTAATTACCTAGTTAGTGCCTGGCAGTTTGAACCAGAATGCTATGCAGATGGTCATTTGCATGCTTAACTACAGAGAAAAGAGGCAGGTACTTTATCTGGGAGGGAAAAAGGGAAAAATATACACTTTGAAAATAAGGATTCACAGGGTAAGTTTTTATTCTATCCTCAAACTTGAATCCTCTTAGTATAGTCAGATCCTGGGCTAAGGCTGTTCCTCAAAGAGCAAATCAAAATGCTCAGATGCTCACGTGTTAGGGTCAGAAAGACTTTGTCTTACCTATTCCTAGGTGTTTGAGCAGGAAGCTTGACTTGTCTGAACTTTCTTTTCTTCATTTGTAAAAGTGAAATAGTATTTCCTTCTCCATATGGCCATTTTAAGCATTAAATTTTAAACTAAATTAAAAGTGTACATTCAACACCTAACACTCGTAAGTACTTTGTCAGTATTTGTTAATTATGGTATTAATATTACTGCTCCACTAGATTTGTGCTTGCTCTCTGTTTCATTCCTACCTGTAAGCCAGGGAGTGTTTTGATGTGTTTGGGGTGTTTCGATGAAGAGCTCTTTTTTGGCTTTATCCTCCACTCCAAAACTCAGACTCCCAGACTCTGAGTTTCTTCCCAATGCTAATTGCTGCTCCCCATGCAGTGACAAGCATATCTTTCATATTTGATAGTTGATGAATCCATCAAAAGATGCTTTTGTAGCACAGTGATTTGGGGTTTGATGGCATGTGTGACACTGACAGCCCCCATGGGGATGAGGAATGGGGATTTGATGTTCCCAGGGAGTGCCAAACAGGCTTCTGCACTCCAGCTTACCCAGGACAACCACCTAGCAAGCTGGGTAGATGGCTACCCAGCCCTAACTCTAGTTTCTATGGGAACAGTTATTCAGGGGCTCATATCTCAACAATCCTATTATAATAGCCACAGTATTGCTCTCAGTCCCCAACACACACACTACTTTCCCTGCCCCTCTTTTTTTGCCAGTCATTGCTGTTCAAATACACATCCCTACACCATGCCGCCAAAGCTCTCTATTCTAAAAATAAAAGTGTGTTAGTGGCTCAGTCATGTCCGACTCTGCAACACAATGGACTACTGTAACTCTCCAGGCGCCTCTGTCCATGGATTCTCCAGGCAAGAATACTGGAGTGGGTTGCCATTTCCTTCTCCAGGGGATCTTCCTGACCCAGGAATCGAACCTGGGTCTCCTGCATTGCAGGCAGATTCTTTACCATCTGAGCCACCAGGGGAGCCCCTCTCTTTTAAAGGGCATGTATAATTCTCTGATTGGCATATTCCTAGTAAAGACTCAATATGAAATAATAACAGTTCATTGAATAACTCCTTCATCAAAAACATTAGGACTTTAAGGTGGCATTCCCCAAATTAAGCTGTATTCCAAGTTGATCACTGAGTGCCTACTGTGTACTATGCACAGTCCCAGAGGCCAGGCAGGATAAAAGTGAAGTCGCTCAGTCGTGTCTGACTCTTTGCGACCCCATGGACTGTAGCCTATCGGGCTCCTCTGTCCATGGGATTTTTCAGGCAAGAGTGCTGGAGTGGATTGCCATTTTCTTCTCCAGGGGATCTTCCCGACCCAGGAATCGAACCTGGGTCTCCCACACTGCAGGAGCTGGGCATTGCCGGATGAGAAGTTTTAAGGGGCAAAGGTGAAGAGTGAGGAAACAAGAGCCATAGGTAGGGGAGAAGCCCGATGAAGGGCACGGGGTCTCAAAGGCACACCGAGTGTGGAGAACGGGAAGGAGAGAGCTGAGGGTGGCACGCAGATTGGCTCCATGGGGAAAGTGATGGGGAGTCAGGCTTCTGTGTTAATAATATCAGTCTTTTTAAAATTTTATTTTGTATCAGAGCATGGTTGATTAACAGTGTTGTGTTAGTTTCAGGTATACAGTAGAGTGATTCAGGTATACATATACAAGCATCTACTCTTTTTCAAATTCTTTTTCCATGTAGGTTATTACAGAATGGGCTTCCTTGGTGGCTCAGCTGGTAAAGAATCCGCCTGCAATGCGGGAGACCTGGGTTCGATCCCTGGGTTGGGAAGATCCCCTGAAGAAGGGAAAGGCTACCCACGCCAGTATTCTGGCCTGGCGAATTCCATGGATGGTATAGTCCATGGAGTTGCAAAGAGTTGGACACGACTGAACAACTTTCAATTCACTTCACTATTACCGAATACTGAGCAGAGGTATTTTAAATACAGCAGTGTATACATGTCAATCCCAAACTCCTGATCTCTCCCTTGTCCCTAGCCCTTGCCCCTGGTAACCACAGGCTTGTTCTCTAAGTCTTTGAGTCTGTTTCTATTTTGTAAATAAATTTACTTGTATCGTCTTTAGACACTTTACATGAGCAATGCCATGGATACTTGTCTTTCTCTTTCTGACTTATTTCACTTAGTATGAAAGTCTTCACATCCATCTATGTTGCCGCACATTCTCTTTTATGACAACATCCCCTAAGATAACACATCTTGAGTACCTATTGTCTTCTAGACTCTGTTGTATATACTTTATGAATAAAAACGAACCCCTGTTAGGATGTAACAAGGACTTAATTGTGTTAGGCAGTGGGCTAAGCCCTTGATATAAATTTATATCACTGGGTCATCTATCAGTTTCATTACCTGTGAGAGACTTGTGTTTTCTTTTTGTCCTTCTGAACAGATTTGTAATGTACTGGAAGATTCTTCAGGTAGGGCAAGTGAACACGTGAGCTTTCTTCTTTAGCTTCATACTGTGTTGGCTCTGTGATGCTGGACAAGTTATTCTCCCCTCCTGAGGCAAAAGGAAATGTGATTAAATTAATGCCCTTACCAGGTGGCTGCAAAGAGTAAATGAGAGACTAGGGACTTGAAAAATACCTAGCACAAGGTCTGGCTATTGTAAACACTTCAAAAATGCTAATTATTATTATTATAATTATTACTCCACCATCACCAGTTTACTAAGGCCAGCATAGCCATTCAAAGATCCATAGAGATAGAAAAAAATGTTCCATTTCATTTAGTTGTTTGCTATCATCTAGCATGTTCATCATCATCTGCTAAAGGGTTGCGCCTGGTGAGGTGAATGATACTCCCAGCTCTAAAGTGCCCTTCCTTCAATGCCTCCACTCAAGCATGCATCTCCAGGAAGCCTTGATGGGCCACCTCAGCCCACCAAACTCGTCCCCTCCACTGACTGCCCAGGCATCTAAGGCTGTTCACTTTCATATGAACTGGTCCAGGAGAAGGGCAGTTCATCTATATCCTCAGAGCCCTCAAATAGTCTTGGGGTGCAGGCAGGAGTGCCAGAGTCTCCAGCAGTCTGTTGGTCCATCCTGTACCCACCAACACACACCCAACCTGCCAGCAACTCTCTCCATCTTTCTTCTCCAGCCCCACATCAAGGCTGAATTCCTGCTCCCAAGATTCTTTTCTTCTTGAAAAGTTTATTGTTCTGTTAGAAACCTGCCCCAACCCATCTTTCATTGTCTCTTAATTCAATCTCTCTGCATTTTCAGATGTTTAGGGCTTAAAAAAAATTTTTTTTTCATCAAGTGTTTAAATCAGTCTCTCTCCTCTTTATTGATAGAAGCTCAAGGCTGCTGATTAACTTTTCAATCAAAGCTGCCTACAACACACTCACTGGTGTTGGCAACAGCAATTGCAGCTTTGGTGGCAATAAAAGCAGTCACTTAGCAGACTCCTCTGTGTTTCTAGCTGCCCTTCTAGAAACAGAGGAAGTTCTTCAGTTCAGTTCAGTTGCTCAGTCATGTCCGACTCTTTGTGACCCCATGAATCACAGCACACCAGGCCTCCCTGTCCATCACCAACTCCTGGAGTTCACTGAGACTCACATCCATCGAGTCAGTGATGCCATCCAGCCATCTCATCCTTTGTCATCCCCTTCTCCTCCTGCTCGCGATCCCTCCCATCATCGAAATCTTTTCCAATGAGTCAAGTCTTCGCATGAGGGGGCCAAAGTACTGGAGTTTCAGCTTTAGCATCATTCCTTCCAAAGAAATCCCAGGGCTGATCTCCTTCAGAATGCACTGGTTGGATCTCCTTGCAGTCCAAGGGACTCTCAAGAGTCTTCTCCAACACCACGGTTCTGGGTTGGCCTAAATTTCCTTGCCTGTTGACGAAAGCTCTTTTACTGAACTTGAGTTTCCTGAATGCTTTTCGGTTTGCTGAAATTTCTGGAATATGCCTACTACGTGCAGCGTTTGAGCCAGAAAACTGCACATTTGAAGGAATGGGGAAAACAAAGAATAACATTCTTTTTTTTTGAAACATTTACAAGAGTTGATTAGTTCTGTGCCCTGTCACAGAAGCACAATCTCTTCCAAGGTAGAAGGAGAAAGATATATAGAATCTTTTGGGGGTACCAGGAACCACTCAGAATGCTTCCCCAGGAATGCTAAAGGGAGTGTGAAGGAGAACAAGACTAATAATAATAGCAATAATAATTGTTGTTCTTGTTTAGTCGGTCAGTTGTGTCAGACACTTGGCAACCCCACTCACCAGTCTCCTCTGCCCATGAGATTTTCCAGGCAAGAATACTGGAGTGGGTTGCCATTTCTTCTCTGGGGGATCTTCCCAGCCCAGAGACTGAAGCTGAGTCTCCTGCACTGGTATGCAGATTCTACTGCTGAGCCATCAGGGAAGCCCAATAACAATAATAATAGCTAACAACTAACATATATACACACCTTCTATGGGCCTGGCTCCATGCTAAGTCTGTCCATCTGTGATTTCAGTCCTATGTGTGTTAGGATTACTTCTCACCCCCTTTTATAGTTGAAGAAATTAACCCAGAGATGTTGGGGAGTTTGACAAAGGTTGCACAGCTGGTCAATGGCAGTCAAGGAGCTCATCAGGGCTCCCTGACCCAGGAACCCACTGATTTAACATGAACTTACTGGGTCTGTCTTCTGCCTGTATTTCATCAAGAACCTAGTGAAGGTAAGTAAGGGCAATAGCCTTGTTTCTTACAGGTCTTGCACACAGTAGATGCTCAGAAATGTTCAAACTGGTGGTTCTTTCAATAAAAACATATCTAACTGGGACCAGACAAGTTCTAGATCTCGGGGATACAGTGGCAAGTGAGAAAGCCAAGATTTCAGTGGGGCTTAAGTCACAGTGAGTAGAGGGTTCTGCTTTCATACAGGCTTCCCAGGTGGCTCGGTAGTAAAGAAATTGCCTGTCAATGCAGGAGACACAGGTTCGATCCCTGGGTCAGGAAGATCCCCTGGAAGAGGAAATAGCATCTGACTCGAGTATTCTTTCCCGGAAAATTCCATGGACAGTGGAGTCTGGCTGGCTACAGTCCATGGGGTCACAAAAAGTCAAACACAACTGAATGACTGAGCATGCATCCACAGTTGACTGACAGTGCTTTGTTAGTTTCAGGTGGACAGCAAAGTGAAGGTCTCTGCTTTGATCCTTGCTGTGACAAATTCAGTGCTTCAAGCAGGCTCTCTGGTCTTCCAGGGAGCAGCATCATGAACCTCATTTATTGCTCACAGTCACTAAGCAGTTGCCCTGCTTGTGACTTGATTTTGTTTCTTCCTGAATCTAGAATACAGAGATAAGTGGGTCCAGTTAAGAGGACAGTAGAGAGAGAAGCAGAGGGAAGTATCATTCTGACAGTGAGACTACAGGAAGGAAGCCCAGACATGGACTATCTGGTCGCCACAGAGTCCATCCCTTCTAATTTACAGTCTAACTGAGGGGTGTTTGTAACCAATTTTGTTTGCCATCAACATCAAAATGTCTCTTTTGTTTGTAAACTTCTGGAAAGTGAGATTGAGGACAGTTGAGATCAAACAAATGGTCCAGAATGGTATAACTTCACTGTTCCTACAGCAAACTTTCTATAGCCAGAATTCTATCATGCTTTTGGGATTGGGGGTAACTTAGTGACCCTCTCAGGAACTCAGTTTTTCCACCAGTAAAATGAAAGGGTACAGGCTCCTTCACCAAGCAAGTGTGTGACTTTCTCCTGGGCCCTGTATGGACCACATGCTATGTGTGCTCTGTGATGCTTCAAAAATGGTGCTCCGAAAAAAAAAAAAAAAAAAAAGATGTTCTGGCTTTTGTTGTTCAGTCACCCAGCTGTGTCTGACTTTGTGATCCCACAGACTACAGCACTCCAGGCCTCCCTGTCCCTCACCATCTCCCAAAGTTTGCCCAAGTCCATTCATGTCCATTGCATCAGTGATGCCATCCAGCCATCTCATCCTCTGAGGCCCTCTCCTCCTTCTGCCCTCAGTCTTTCCCAGCATCAGGGATTTTCCCCATGAGTCAGCTGTTCACATCAGGTGATCAAAACACTGGAGCTTCAGCTTCAGCATCAGTCCTTCCAATGAATATTCAGGGTTGATTTTCTTTATGATTGACTGGTTTGATCTCCTTGCCGTCCGAGGGACTCTCAGGAGTCTTCCTAAGCACCACAAATCAAAGGCATCAATTCTTTGGCACTCTGCCTTCTTTATGGCCCAGCTCTCACAACCTATATGAACACTGGGAAGACCATAGCCTTGACTATATTGACTTTAATTGGCAGAGTGATGTCTTTGCTTTTCAACACACTGTCTAAGTTTGTCATAGCTTTCCTTCCAAGAAGCAATTGTCTTCTGATTTCATGGCAGCAGTCACCATCCACAGTGATTTTAGAGCCCAAGAAAAGGAAATCTGTCCCTCCTTCCACCTTTCTCCCTTCTACTTGCCATGAAGTAATGGGGATGGAGGGCTTCCCTAGTGGCTCAGCGAGTAAAGAATCTGCCTGCAATGCAGGAAATGGGTTAAATCCCTGGGTTAGGAAGATGCCCTGGAGAAGGAAATGGCAACCCACTCTAGTATTCTTGCATGGAGAATCCCATGCACAGGGGAGACTGGCGAGCTACACAGTCCATGAGTTCGCAAAGAGTCAGATGGAAAAACCATCGCAATGGGGCAGGGTGCCATGATCTCAGTTTTTTTAATATTTAGTTTTAAGCTGGCTTTTTCACTCTCCTCCTTCTCCCTCATCAAGAAGTTTTTATTTTTAGTTCCTCTTCGCCTTCTGCCATTAGAATGGTATCAGCTGCATATCTGAGGTTGTTGATGTTTCTCCTGCCTGTCTTGATTCCAGCTTGTAACTCATCCAGCTCAGCATTTCTCATGATGTCCTCAACCTATCAGTTCAATAAGTAGGGTGACAACAGACCGCCCTGCTTTACTCCTTTCTTGAGTTGTTTTTCCATTTAACATCTCATCTTGAATCTGGTTGGGACATGGGTGAGACCAGAGCAAAGGGAAGACAGCTGGCAGTGCTTTGGTCTCCACTGGGAATGCTGGGATCAGAAGCCAATCCTTTAGGTCTAAGAAAAGTAGTGAAACACAACCCTTGAGAGGCAACCAGGTGAATCTTGTCGAACCTTGTAGTGTTTCCTGCCCATTTCAGCCCCGGGGTCTTTTGCCAAAAAGGTAAAGAAGAAGCTTCTGACAACAAGTTCTCCTGTACTCGGGTGTCCGTCTTCACACTGGTTTCATTTCTTATTATTTAATTTCCTTCTCATCAGACAGAATTAAATCCCGAATACCGTTCCCAGGGCTTCTGAAGTCCAATTGCCCCGATGCTTTGTTTCCAACTTATGTAAAAGTTTAAATTTCCTCTTCCCCTGCTCAAATTTCTGCCAAAACAGTCATCAGCAATGAAATTTTTGAAGATAATTAGTATATCAGATGTCTGTAATAAGCTAATAATGTATTTCTTGGATTGTGCTTCTCTGGTTAGCTGTTATTAATCACAAATATTATTCATGTCATGTGAAATATTCCTGTTGGCGGATGTTTTTATGCTTGAAGGATTCCAGCTAAAAGTCTTCAGCGACCGACAGGGTCCCCCCTCCCTGCCACGGGAGGGGAGGTTGGATCCTGTCTTGTTGAACAAGGGTTAACCTTCAGGGGAAACAGCATTAAGGGAAGTAATTATCCATTCACACTGAGTTGGCTACAAAGAAGTGAGAAAATCACCTTCTCAGAACTCACATGAAAAACATAATGTAGTTAATATTAAATAAAGAGATTGGGCAACCTAGCTTCTTTTTACAGTGTGTTCTGATGTGTCCTTGATCAGGGGCTGTTTTGTTTATGATTAATGAATGACTCACCTTGGGCTGTGTTCCGTTCAATGCATACCTCATTATGAATTTGAAGAGGTCATTTGTTCCTTGGGTCTAAAATAAAAACCTTTTTGTACATTCAGAAGGTTACGAGTTTGATATTGGTGCAAAATGAGTATAAAGAATGGCAAGACTTTTGCTTTGGGGTTGTTTGTTGTTACTTTTTTTTTTTTTTTTTTCCAACTTTTGGAATTTGGAGAGAAATTCTAAGCCTGAGGTCTGATTTTTAAAGGAGATCCTAAAATTATGTGGCTCGAGCCCAACTTACCTGTGGCAGCAAGACTGCCCTATGAGTGCCAGGAACCAGAAGGGCTTTGGGTAAGTAGAATGAACCTGGGCCGTGGCTGTTGTGCGGCTCTGTATGGAGTTTGTGGAGATGAATTCAAGTGGCACAAAAACCAATCAAAAGTCAAAACAATCAGAGACCAGTTAGATAGGACTTAGGTAGGACCAGTTCTTTCTTTTCTTTCCATGTAATCCACCAGTCTCCCTTTTTATTACTTCTTTTCCTTTGTCAAGTTGTTCATTCTGTTCATTTTAATTTAATTTCACTCATTTAAATGTCAGGATCAGCCAAATTTGCATTATGATTTGCCAGACCCTACAAAACCCAAATCTGATACTGAAGGTCATAATCAGGGAACAAAAGAAAAAAAAAAAAGCTCTCTCCTGTTTGTTTTTCCTGTAAAGCTCTCTGATAAGGAAATACATAGGTACCTCTTTATCATGATGTCTAAACACACACACATACATACGCACACACACAATCATATTTATTTGAGGAAAATAGATGATAGATAGATATCAATTAATCAGTCTACAGATGTAGATTTTGTTCTTTCTTGTAGATGAAGGCAATAGGGGCCACTGCCTAGGAGAAGGAGATCATGTATTTGGAACCCATAACCTCACGTTGGGCAGTGAACACATTCATCATCACCATGGTTTCCAGCAGCGCACACACAAACGTGCAATTGACTGCATAGGAGCCCCAGCACAGCTCAGTTAATGATCTTTCCACAGGGTATGTGTGTGCGCTTGTGCATTCAAATGAGGGCTTGTCACGCAGAAATAAAGGCAGGCACAGGCACAGATCTTAGCGGTTGACTAAGGATAACATTTCGTGGTAGACATAGTTCACTAGTCACCTAACTAACTTTTTTTCAACTCAAGTTATTTCTTTATGTGTGAGAGAAACTACATCCTTTGATCACAACCATTCAGATGGGATTAAATAACAGCAAATCTCAGGGACTGGAGCAATACTCTGTCACCAAATAACTTGGCCATTTCCCCCATCTGGGTTTTGAGATCACTGCTATAACAAAAATGCCTAGATGGTATTTAAATGGTTTCTTACCATTAATGTTCTACTTTTTTTTTTTTCTAGAATGATGTCCCTCTGGTTAGTGTTCTATGATTCTGTTCCAGAACCAAATATGTGAATCACTAACATAAGGCGGAAGTCACTTCCATGCCAAAATGTCCTTTGCATGAAATTGTCTTGCTTTTCCTCAAACTAAATTCAGACCAACGTGTCCTCCTTATCAGTAACCTCCATTTGCCTATTAGATATGAGAACATGGACCAAAAACAAAATAGCTTCCAGTTCTATTGATGACTATCCTTAAGTACCTTCACAACCCAGCAGCAGACTGGTCACTTCAGCAGCAAACAAGCAAATACACGATTTTTACAACTAAAACAAGTGGTCTCTTTTATCTGCTGATTTCAACAAAGAAGATGTAAAGACTGGAATCATATCATTGCTAATGAAAACACCGAGCACCATCTTCTCATGGACATTTTAATACAATTTGGGCAATTTTCAAAACAAACTTCCAGGAAATCTAACAAAATTCCATAGGAGATGGTCCTCAAGTTACCATAAAACTTTATTTTTAGAGTCGGGGTCCAAACATCAGTATTGATAAAATTTTTAATGCATTACAAGATTGAACGGATTTGATTGGGCAAAAAAATTTTTTTTTAGATTATTACTCCATACTCGTTAAAATGCCCACCAATTTGGAAAAAATTGGAGACAGAGCCACGATCTTGGTTTTGAATCAGTCTTGTTATATGTCAAACTGGTAGCCATTATCTGTGTGTTTTAGCTTGAAAGCTAATTATGCCAGCTTGGAAATACTAAAACAACACACAAACAACCGTCCTCTGGTTTTAAGATAGGGCTGTGTGTGTGTGTGTGTTTCATCTTCATAATCACAAGACATCTGAGGTACTTCTAGAAACCCCACCCAGTGACTTTCTCTTAACATCTCATTTGCCACAACTTCCTCTTGTCCCATGAATCTCAAGGACCATCCCTGGAAAGTCTCCATGAAGAAGGAGGTTATCCATCTATATTGGCCACATTTGTCTAGTATCACCCTGATAAGGAGTGTTAGTCAACTCTTAAGTGATGCTTGATAATATTTCTTACTTTCATTAACACCAAGGAACTATCTAATCTGTTTATTTCCTGGGAATCCCAAGCTTGACGCTCTGGGCACTTTTTTCCTCACAGGATTTACTTTACTTGTTATGAGGGTTCAGATGTATGATTATGGTAACAGATCTTACCTGCTTTAACACACCTTACCTGCTTTAACACACAGAGGACTAAATGACTAGCTTTATCCTAAATACTTTCCCTGCCTCCTTCTTCCTGATTATGAGCAAGAAGCAATGTCATTTTAACATGAAGATGGCTGTGGAATATGATTTGCATTGATCATGCATCACTTGAGAAAGAAGACAACCTCAGTCCATAAACACAAGAGCATTAGAGTGAGGAGTTGTGAGCTGATAATTCCTTCATTTAAACTGGTTATTCTCCATGAAAGGAGCTTGCTGCTTTTTCCAATCTGCATTTATTTCAGCTTTTGCCACTACCACATCGCTTTTCTTTTGTATAAATAAGCTACTCTCTTCTTGGTCCATGGAGTTGAGGATGAATGACCCCATCTCCAAGTTCCAAAGGTGACAAGTGACCTAAATCTGGCCAATCAGTGCATGGCCCTCTCCCCAAAGATACTGGCTCAGACAACATCTTAATCATTTCTGGACTGCTGCAACAAAACACCATAGACTGGTTAACTGACTTATAAACAATAGATGTGTGTTTCTCATAGGTTAGGAAGCTGGAAGTAAGTCTGAGATCAGGATGCCAGCACAGTTAAATTCTAGTGAGAGCCCTCTTCTGGGTTTGAGACTACTGACTGCTTCTTGTATCCTCACATGGAAGAGAGCAGAGAGAGGAAGCAAGCTCTCTCATGAGCTTGTGTGTGTATGCTAATTGCTCGGTTGTGTCCAACTCTTTGCAACCCCATGGACTGTAGCCTGCCAGGCTCCTCTGTCCATGGGATTTTCCAGGCAAAAGTCTTGGAGTGGGTTGCCATTCCCTCCTCCAGGGGAATCTTCCCAATCCAGGGATAAAACCCCAGTCTCCCACATTGCAGTCAGATTCTTTACCACCAGGGCTGCAAGTAAACCCTCATGGGCTTACAAGGGCACTAATCCTATTCGTGAAGGCTCCATCCTCATGACTGCTTATAATCCTAGTCACCTTCTAAAGGCCCCACTTCCTGATACCTTTACATTAGAGGGGAGTGGTGTTTCATTACATGCCTTTGTTGGGGGACAAACCTTCAGTCTGTCAAACCAAAGAGAATGTTCCATGGACCTTTGCTGGCACCAAAGAAAAGACACATTCTCTCATCCTCCTGAAAATGCTAGACTGGTATAACATAATATAGCCTGCATCTTCTTCCACTGATCACTACAGTAGGAGAGCTTGACTGATGACAGAGCTAAGCCAGACCTTAGTTGTGTTACAATGATAACACTTTATAATGTGAAGAATGTATCAGAGAAGTAAGAGTGGATTTGGGAAGAAGGAAACAATAGGAAAAGAGAAGAGAAAAGCAGAAAGAGGAGAGAGAGAGAATTCTATTAATGCCATCTTAGCAGCTGAATCCTCCCTTTATTGCTATTCAGTGACATATCAAAAAAAAGTCTTTTATTTTTAGCAAAGGCCAATTTAAGTTATATCTCTGGTCACTTGCACTTGAAATGATCCTGAAGGATATTTAACAATCATAATCATGCCTTACTGGTGTGCATGGTCCTTTGCGGTTGATGAAGCACTCATTCATTTTTTCCCATTTAATCCATGCTATGAACCTGCAAAGGAGGTAGTTTTAGCCCATTGATTACAGGAGAGGGGGCTTCCCCAGTGGCTCAGCTGTAAGGAATCCACCTGTAATGCAGCAGCCACAGAAGATGCAGGTTTGATCCTTGGGTCAGGAAGATCCCCTGGAGGACACAGCAACCCTCTCCAGCATTCTTGCCTGGAGGATCCCATGGACAGAAAAGCCTAGTGATCTATAGCCTATAGAGAATGGACCAGCTCAGAGCTTGATGTCTTCATTCTACACACTCTGAATGGTAATTGAGTTCCTGGTGTGTGCAAGGCTCTGTGCTGAGTGCTGGAGAAGTAGTGAACAAATCCAGTGCCACCCTGTCTTCAGGGGACCCCAGCCTGGTTGGAAAGCAGACTGAGCAAGTCACTGTTAGTATCCACCTGGCTACACGCAATAAAGGAGCAGTACAGAAAAGTCTAGGCATGAACAGACACTCCCTGAGGACTTTACAATTAAACTGAACTCCAAAAGATAAATTAGGAAAGTGGGAAGAGAATTCCAGGGAGATGGAAAAGCAGAAGCAAAGATCCTGAGGCAGGAAAAATATATGGTGCCCACACTGCAGGAACTCAAAAATGTCCCTCATGGCTGGAGCAAAGAGAAAAGCAGGAGAGGGTCATGGGAATAGACTGGGAAATAAGCAGAACAAAGGTATGTTTAGCCTATAGGCCACATTTAGAATTTAGATCTTTACCTTCATGCAAAGACATTGAGAATTTTTAAGAAGTGTGACATCATGACCTTATCTGTATTATGATGATAACAGTTTATAATGTGAAGAATGTATCAGAGAAATAAGAGTGGATTTGGGAAGAGGTTAAATGTGCCTGGCACAGGATATGGAGTTTTAAAAATATTTCTATAAAATGAGCTTAGTCACTTGCCAATAAGTATGAGAGACAGACAGGGTCCACAGACTGAACCCAAAGCCAGGTTCTTAATCACTGTGCAGTGAGAAACATAAGCTAAGAGACATTTTCTACAATAGAATTATCAGATTATTCTTCGATTATTAGCAACTTGATAGTTGGCTCTTTCAAACTTTTCCATTTAGCTGTCTCCCTCTTTTGTGTGTGTGTGTGTTAATAACTGCACTACTCTTTAATGTGATTCAAGCAAAAATCCACTTGCTGTTTGTGTGGCAAAGTTCAAAAACTCCATATTGTGTCATCACTTTTCAAAAATGTATGACCAAGAACACTTTGCAAATTCCAGGAACCTTTGAACCCCAGTTTGTTGAATATCGTAGTTTATGTTTTCTCTAATGTGTTCCGAACCATTTGTACCTTGGATTATTAATCTATAACCAAACACAGCTCTGGCAACCTTCCCCCTACCCCTCACACAGCCGTGATGACGGGAACATGATCAAATCCATTATCTTTTCTTTGAATTCTGTCAATATATTTATTCACATCTTTATTCTGGCTTTTTTTCTCCCTTGGTATTTCATGGAAAAGCTTTCCAGATAAGATGAACTGCTTCGTCATTCATCAGCTGTAACGAAGTCTTACTCAAGAGCAGAGTTCAAAAATATATTTTTTTCCACACTCAGATGTAAAAGAGTAAAGAAAAAAAATGTAGGTCACAGGTGTCAGCCTTTATTTTTGTAAATATAATAGAAGACCCCTTTAGTGGATTAATAGTGTTAATTATTAGATATTCATGGAGACTGGAATATTGGTGAGCTACTGACTTTCAACCTGAGGAATCTGGAATGTTCTAGTTCCTAGAAGACAAAGTCTGAATGTTTCAGAGCTGACAGCATGGTATGTAGATGCTCTTATGCCAGGCTCTAAGGAAACACCATGTTCTCCCTCCGTATTCTGTCCCTCCACTTCATCATCTGTCCAGCTTGAACCACAATGGTCCAGGCATCACGAAAACTCAAGCTGCAATTAGTCAGTGCATATTTATGGAGGAGCTATGGTGCATCAGGTGCTTTTATTGGCAGCGGGACACTAAGTCTACACCATCATGGAGCTGACATTCTCAGAGATGGAGACAGTAGGCAAACAGATCAGTAAGGTGATTTCTAAGGGTGAAAACCTCGAGTAACAATGAAGCAAAATCACGAGAAGAGAAGTGAACAGGGACTTCAGCTCAATTCTAGATGGGTCTCCAGATAGGTTTGCTATGTGAAAAGTTGGCATTTAAACTCAGCCATTGATGAGAAGAAAGATCTAACCATGAAAAGGTCTGGGGGAGGGAAGACCATGCAGAAGAAATGGACAAGTGCCATCAGGGAAATGAAAAAGGCAGCCTGAAGCAGAGAGAGAGAGTGGGTAAGAGGGAGATGGAAGGAGGCGATGGTGGGGAGGTAGGCAGGGACAAAATCATGCGGGACCTCGTAGGAAGGGCTTTGGACTTTGGTCCAATGCAACGAGAAATCACTAGTGAGACTTAACCAAGGGATACAATGATTAATGACAATGGAGAGACTGCCTTCCAGTTCTCTTTGTTAGTGGAAATTTTCGACTTGTAGCCCATATGGCATAGGCACCCAAAAGTAAGTGGGTCATGATCCAATATGTCTTCTGAATTAGTAGAAGTGTGCGAGTGGGGTGTGCAAGAGTGGTGTGTACAGAGACCCTGACAGAGACCTGCCTCCAAGACTGTGCCTCGGAGGCCCCTCAGCCCTAGAAACCAGAGCATGTTCAGCCTCTACCAAGAAAAGCTCTCAATTGCAGTGACTTACCTGAGATAGAAGTTAAGCTCTCTGGATGGTCCAGAATGAATATGGCACCTCAGTGGTGTCAGACACACAAACTTTCTGTCTTTCCCTATTGCCCTGCCAATCCCAACATGCAGCTGCCTTCTCAATGTCAGCTGCCATCTTGGATTCTGCCACCACTGCCACATTCCAGCCAGACAGAAGAGAGGGAGGGAAAGGAGAGATCACACTCTTTCCTTTTGGTCACTGCTCTGGATTAAGAAGACCCCCTGGAGAAGGAAATGTTAACCCACTCCAGTATTCTGGCCTGGAAAATCCCATGGACAGAGGAGCCTGGTGGGCTACAGTCTATGGAGTCACAAAAAGTTGGACACAACTGAGCGACTAAGCACAGCTGAAGTCCCATATTTCACTTACACTCATTTTCAATTGACCAGGGCCTACTGGTACAGCCAAATCTAGTTTCAAGGAACAGAGAAGGCAATGGCAACCCACTCCAGTACTCTTGCCTGGAAAATTCTATGGATGGGGGAAGCCTGTTGGGCCACCATCTATAGGGTTGCACAGAGTAGGACAGGCCTGAAGTGACTTAGCAGCAGCAGCAGCAGTTTCAAGGAAAGCTGGGAAAGGTAGTTTTTAGCTGAGCAACCTTGTTCCAAGATAAAATTTTTCTTATTTTAAAAGGAAATACGAAGGATAATTCTGATTTTGACCATAGCTTTCACCCAGTGCAAAAGCAGCTGAATTTGTCTTCAGCCCCTGTAGAACCAGCTTTGTCAAAAAAAGTTCTGTTCCCAGAGTTATTTTGTTAATAAAATAAACAATAATCATAATAAAAACCTAAGTAATTGTTCAGTTCAGTTCAGCTCAGTCGTTCAGTCGTGTCTGACTCTCTGCAACCCCAGGAACCACAGCACGCCAGGCCTCCCTGTCCATCACCAACTCCCAGAGTTTACCCAAACTCATGTCCATTGAGTCAGTGATGCCATCCAACCATCTCATCCTCTGTCATTCCCTTCTCCTCCTGCCCTCAATCTTTCCCAGTATCAGGGTCTTTTACAAAAGAGTCAGCTCTTCACATCAGGTGGCCAAAGTATTGGAGATTCAGCTTCAACATCAATCCTCCCAAGGAACAACTAATACTGATCTCCTTTGGCATGGACTGGTTGGATCTCCTTGCAGTCCAAGGGACTCTCAAGAGTCTTCTCCAACTCCACAATTCAAAAGCATCAATTCTTTGGTGCTCAGCCTTCTTCACAGTCCAACTCTCACATCCATACATGACTACTGCAAAAAACATAGCCTTGACTAGACAGACCTTTGTTGACAAAGTAATGCCTCTGCTTTTTATATGCTCTCTAGGTTTGTTATAACTTTCCTTCCAAGGAGTAAGTATCTTTTAATTTCATGGCTGCAGTCACAATCTGCAGTGATTTTGGAGCCCAGGAAAATAGTCAGCCACTGTTTCTACTGTTTCTCCATCTATTTGCCATGAAGTGATGGGACCAGATGCCATGATCTTAGGTTTCTGAATGTTGAGCTTTAAGCCAACTTTTTCACTCTCTTTCACTTTCATCAGGTAATTGAGGCATCACCATATATCGAAGGTTCTTCCCTACACAATCCTTGCTCTGTGTCACATGCAGAGCTTTTTTTAATTAAAAAAAAAAAAAAGCTACTGAATAAACATGTTACTGTTCATCCACCTCTCTCAGGGTCTGCTCTTTGAGCTCTTTTCCTAGAACTGGAATATATTTGTACTGTTTCATTTCTATTTCTTTATCTGGTCTCCTTTCCTTTGTGATTCAGTTCAGTTCAGTTCAGTCGCTCAGTCATGTCCAACTCTTTGCGACCCCCTGAATCACAGCACGCCAGGCCTCCCAGTCCATCACCATCTCCCAGAGTTCACTCAGACTCATGTTCATCGAATCTGTGATGCCATCCAGCCATCTCATTCTCTGTCGTCCCCTTCTCCTCCTGCCCCCAATCCTTCCCAGCATCAGAGTCTTTTCCAATGAGTCAACTCTTCGCATGAGGTGGCCAAAGTACTGGAGTTTCAGCTTTAGCATCATTCCTTCCAAAGAAATCCCAGGGCTGATCTCCTCTAGAATGGACTGGTTGGATCTCCTTGCAGTCCAAGGGACTCTCAAGAGTCTTCTCCAACACCACAGTTCAAAAGCATCAATTCTTATGCTCTCAGCCTTCTTCACAGTCTAACTCTCACATCCATACACGACCACAGGAAAAACCATAGCCTTGACTAGACGAACCTTAGTTAGCAAAGTAATATCTCTGCTTTTGAGTATACTATCTAGGTTGGTCATAACTTTCCTTCCAAGGAGTAAGCGTCTTTTAATTTCATGGCTGCAATCACCATCTGCAGTGATTTTGGAGCCCAAAAAAAATAAAGTCTGACATCTATTTCCCATGAAATGATGAGTGGCATGCAATTTCAAGTCATCTTGTTTGGGGTGCAGAGTGTCCTTTTGCATATTAAACAAAATAATTATATATAACTCATTATTAATTTATAACTTTAATATTATTAGCACTGTCATAACTCTGTGAACTCTTAGTAATTGTCCTCTGCTCTTCCTCAGTAGCGTATTGGACACCTTCTGACCTAGGTGGGGTACATCTGCCAGTGTCCTATCTTTTTGCCTTTTCATACTGCCCATAGGGTTCTCTAGGAAAGAATACTGGAGTGGGTTGCCATTTTCTTCTCCAGCAGACCACATTTTCTCAAACTCTTCACTATGACCCATCCATTTTGGGTGGCCCCACATGGCATGGCTCATAGTTTCATTGAGTTATGCAAGCCCCTTTGCCATGACAAGACTGTGATACATGAAAGGGGTCTTATTTGCAGAGAACATCATTTGAAATGTCCCACTGGATAAATCATAAGCTGGAATCAAGGTTTCTTGGAGAAATATCAACAACCTCAGATATGCAGATGATCCCACTTTAAAGGCAGAAAGTGAAAACGAACTAAAGAGCCTCTTGATGAGGGTGAAAGAGGAGAGTGAAACAGCTGGCTTTAAACTCAGCATTCAAAAAACTATGATCATGGCATCAAGTCCCATTACTTCATGGCAAATAGAAGGGGAAAAAGTGGAAAAAGTGACAGATTTTATTTTCTTGGGCTCCAAAATCACTGCAGACAGTGACTATAGCCATGAAATTAAAAGACACTTGCTCCTTGGAAAAAAAGCTATGACAAGCCTAGAGAGAGTATTAAAAAGCAGAGACATCACTTTGCTGACAAAGGTCCATATAATCAAAACTATGGTTTTTCTAGCAGTCATGTACAGATATGAGAGTTGAACCATAAAGGCTGAGCGCTGAAGAATTGATGCTTTTGAACTGTGGTGTTGGAGAAGACCCTTGAGAGTTCCTTGGACTGCAAAAAGATCAAGTCAGTCAATTATAGAGGAAATCATTCATTGACTACTGAAGCTGAAGCTCCAATACTTTGGCTACTGAATGGGAAGAGCTGACTCACTGGAAAAGACCCCAATGCTGGGAAAGATGGAAGCAAAAGAAGGGGGTGACAGAGGTTGAGATGTTTAGACTGCATCACCAACTTAATGGACATGAATTTAAGCAAACTCCGAGGGATAGTGGAGGACAGAGAAGCCTGGTGTGCTGCAGTTCATGGTGTTGTAAAGTCCGGCACAACTTATAGACTGAACAACAACTCTGTGAACAAACATTCAACTCATGGCCCCCTTTTGATGTGTGATATTAGTATGTCTACCAAGATAATTTTCCTAATCCATTCAAAAAGTTTTGAACATTTATGATATGCCAGTAATGTGTTGACAGTGGAAAGTTACTCCTTGTCTATATCTGAATGGGTAAAACAAAGTTGTGACTATACATATTAAAAGAATTAATGTTTTAACAATTAATCTGTAAGTTCAGTTAATACAGATAGATTTTAAAGAATTCAGTGGTATGACATAATTGTAAATGAAGTCAAGAGATCAACATTCTGGCTGTGCCAGTGAATTTCCATGTGATATTTGTATTTTTTAAAGCATATTTTTTATGAAGATCATTTTTTTAAGTCCTTATTGAATTTTTTACAATATTGCTTCTGTTTTATGTTTCAGTTTTTTGGTCACAGGCTTGTGCAATCTTAGCTACCCAATCAGGGATTGAACCTGCACTTCCTGTATTGGAGGATGAAATCTTAACCTCTGGATCACCAGGGAGTCCTTCCCACATGATCATAAATCATTTTCTCTCTCTAGTACTCAGGTTCCTCATCGATGAAATGAGGGATGGTCCCAACCCTACTTTGGCCAATTCCTGGCATAGTCCTGCCATTTCTACACCTCTTGCCCATACAAACATCACTAATCAATCAATTGTGTCTTAGGAATTCCCTGGCAGTTCAGTGGTTAGGACTCATGCTTTCACTGACAGAGCCCAGGTTCAATCTCTTGTGGGGAACTAAGATCCCACAAATCGCAAACAATCCTTTTTCTACCGGAGATGGACCAAAAGGTGAAACTTTTTGTCTTCCCTGAGTTCCATGCCTTCTTAGACCTCTTCCAGCTCTAATATTTTAGAATGTGATGAATTACTTTAAAAGCAAAGCAAAACAAAAATTACATTGAATTGGTACATTAATCTGATAAGTGATAATTTGCAAACAGTTTTCAATGTTTGGCCTTGAGTACAAAGCAGTGAAGTTTTCTGGCTTTTGTTAATTAAAAAAAAGATAAATCAGGTGGTGGTCAGTAATAAAAGATAAATCCCTGGTGGTCCAGTGGTTAAGAAGTCACCTTTCAATGCAGGGGGTGCAGGTTCGATCCCTGGGTAGGGAGCGAAGATACCACATGCCTTGTGTTCAAAACACCAAAACATAAAGCAGAAGCAATATTGTAACAAATTCAATAAAGACTTTAAAAATGGTTCATTAAAAAAATCTCTAGAATGTTGTACCATCTCCTTTATCTTAGAGCCAGAGGTAGTTGAGAAAAGAAATGCAAATTAAATGCAAATATACTATAGGGACCTTCCTATTTCTTAGAGCTAAATTCAGCTTCTGAGACAATGTAGAAGAAAACTTCAAGTCTGTATTTGCCAGGAGTTAACTTTGAAAGTATGGAAGGCCTAATAGAAATTGCCACATTTCACTGTAAAACAAAACTTGGATTTTTCAAGTTAGTCATGAGGGAAGCATCTCCGTGTGAGGATGGAGGGTGAAACTTAGCAGGTGGAACTTAGCCTAGGAACCACCTTTCCCTGTGGTTGCCCCCAGGTGCTAGTGGGACTCCCCCCGACGTTGGCCCAAGGGGAGTTGAAAGGGGTGACACTGATCACTATTGCTGTCCCTGCACTGGGAGCACAAACCTTTCCCTTAATCCCTCACAGCATTAAGATTAGGTGGGAGGAACAGACACAGAGAACCATGAAATAAATTTGCTTGGCTTGTTTAATTTGGCAAATTCTCACTTTGGGCAGCAACTCTGATCCGCTTCCAGGTACCAGGGACCATCCTGGGTCCTAGCCCCTAAAAGTATCAAGAACCTCACTATGTCAGGGGGAAAACACTGACTGAAACCGCCCACCCTGGTCAGGCCCTTTAGTAACCATTCGCATGAGTTGTTTTATGACAGGAGATCCTGATAAGGAATACGGAACTAATAAGCCACCACCAACCGGAAGAGTTGGGGAAAGGTCAAAAGGAGACACCGTGTGTCCGTCCACTTCCCAGAATCCCTCTTGCTAGCATCCATCTTGGCTGAGCAATGCATGCGCCACCAGGAAAGACTCTGAATTAGAATGATTAGCCAAAGACCACTGGAAACTAATCCCGTCACCATAAAACCCAAGACTGTGAGCCACGCGGCAGAGCAATTCTCCTGGGTTCCCTCACCCTACTGCTCTCCACCTGGGTGCCCTTTCCCAATAAAATCTCTTGCTTTGTCAGCACATGTGTCTCCTTGGACAATTCATTTCTGGATGTTAGACAAGAGCCCAGTTTCAGGCCCTGGAAGGTGTCCCCCTTCCTGCAACAATTAAAGCTCTCCAAAGTAGTCCATACCAACCAGATTAAAAATAGAATGGTGTTAATGTTCCTGAGGAGTCCTCTTAGATTCCTTTTTCCTGACCTAGGATCTCCCTGGATGAGTGGTGGTGAGAATGCCCACCTCTTCCAAGAGCCCTACACACACCCACAGAGTCTATACCACATGAAAACCCATATATTTAAGACTGATGGAGACCTTTTAAATAGAGGAATTATGATTGTTGAAAGCTGCTTTTAAGGAAGTTGTGGTTAGGACAGAGTTGTAGCAAGGACAGAAGTTGGGGCTTCCCTGGTGGCTTAGTGGTCAAGGACCCGCCGGCCAATGCAGGAAACTTGGGTTTGATCCCTGGGTCAGGAAGATCTCCTGGAGAAAGAAATGGCAACCCACTTCAGTATTCTTGCCTGAAAAACCCCATGGACAGAAGAGCCTGGCAGGTTATAGTCCATGGGTTCACAAAAGAGTAGGACACGACTTAAAGACTAAAGAGCAAGTTCGGACAGTGCTTCTCAAACATTAATGCATTAGAATCATCTAAGGATGATGTTAACATGCAGATTCTGATTTAGTGAAACTGGAGCAGGGCCTGCAATTCTGCATTAATATATATATATGTATGTATTTGGCCACTCCGAGTCTTAGTTGCTGCACACAGGATCTTCAATCTTCGTTGTTGTGGCATGTGATATCTCTAGTTGCTACATGTTGGGTCTAGTTCCCAGACCAGAGGTTGAAACTGGGCCCTCTACACTGGGAAGATGAAGTCTTAGTTATTGGACCACCAGGGAAGTCCGCAATTCTGCATTTTTAATGAAGCAGCTCAGGGTATGCTACTGCAAAACATGCCACTTTGGCATGCAAATTATTTCAAATTGAAGGTATTTGATTTCCTGAAATCCTTTGTCTTCCTAAAAGCAAAAGAACTCAGTTATCACAAATCCCCTCCCTAGAAGCAATTCCAACCTGCTTTGAGAGGTAAAGTCAGCATCACACTCAAAGAGATACTATCACAAGTCTATCATGCTTGCTCATTCGCTCAGTTATGTCTAACTCTTTTGTGACCCCATGAACTGTACCCCTCTAGGCTCCTGTGTCCANCTAAAAGCAAAAGAACTCAGTTATCACAAATCCCCTCCCTAGAAGCAATTCCAACCTGCTTTGAGAGGTAAAGTCAGCATCACACTCAAAGAGATACTATCACAAGTCTATCATGCTTGCTCATTCGCTCAGTTATGTCTAACTCTTTTGTGACCCCATGAACTGTAGCCCTCTAGGCTCCTGTGTCCATGGGATTGTCCCAGGAAGAATACAAGATTGGGTTGCCATTTCTTTCTCTAGGGAATCTTTCCAACTTGGGGGTTGAACCTTGCATCTCCTGAGTCTCTTGCAGTCTCTTGCATCTCCTGAGTTGTAGGCAGATTCTTCACTGCTGAGCCACCAGGGCAGCCCCAAGTCTATCATATCTCCTGTTTATTCTCATGAGGGTCTATTTGTCTTTCCAGCCTCTCCCTTTTCTCTACTAAGTTAGGTATTTAGACCACAGATTCTCACCACCTTTTTTGAATTACTCAACACTGAGTTCTCTCATGTGGACATGTTGCATGTATTAATATATTTGCATACTTTTCTTTTTGTTGTAAGTTTAATTTGCTAGTCCCCAGACACTAAAGAGGGTAGAGGAAAATCTTTTCATGCTCTATACTAATAAGCTTTCAGGTAATGCCAATATTTCCCATCCTAGAGCCACACTTTTGAGTAGCCATGGCTTAGGACACATACCCTTATGTTCATTAGGGGAAAACTACAGTGAGAAGTTATCCAAAGAACATGAAGTCAGTTGCAAGTAACTAAGCCCATATCTGAGGCTGTTCAAACTACTTCACTTCCCTACATTTGGGACTCAGAAAGACCCAGAGATAGGGCCAAAGAAAGAAGTGCATAGAGAGCACGGAAGATGCAAAGAGCAGTCAAGTCCAAGACCAGCCCCCAAGTAGTAGCCTAGAGTCGTCCAGAGTCCAGAGCTAAGGGACCAGTTACCAGAGCTACTCTCAAGAAAGAATTTGGTACCCTACTACATTACCACAGCGGGTAACAGGCTGCTGAAGGGTTTTGGATATATGTCAGATGCTGTACTAAGGAAGAGTGTGGAGAGGAATATGTCTGTGTATAGCATCATCAGAGTGAACAAACAGAAATATGGGACACAGTTAAATTTAAATGTCAGGTTCAAATATGTATTTTAGTATAAGTACATTCCACACAATGTTTGGAACATACTTATTCTACAAAGTTATTCACCTTTTAATGTGAAATTCAAATTAACTGGGTGCCCTATCTTTTATCTGGCAATCCTACTTAAGTAGAGTGTGGGACAGCTTCAGATCCTTGAAGGACTGGCATTAGGCCATCCTCCGCTACATATGGGAATCAGCTGGGAAGCTTTAAAAACAATGCTGTATCTGGGTCCTGAAGCAGGAGATAGATGCCCTCCACCGGAGGGTAAACAACTAGAATTCGTCTCTGTGGACTGATACGCCAAGATGAAAACAGCAAGGCAGGGAGGTGGGAGGGAGATTCAAGACAGAGAGGACATGAGTATACCTATGGCTGATTCATGTTAATGTGTGGTGGAAACCAACGCAATATTGTAAAGCATTTGCTGGGTGCTCAGCCATGTCTGACTCTTTGTGACCCTATGGACTGCAGCCTGCCAGGCTCCTGTGTCCCTGGAATTTTCCAGGCAGAGTACTGGAGTGGGTTGCCATTTCCTACTCCGGGGGATCTTCTCCACCCAGGGATCAAATCCACATCCCCAATGTGTATCCTACATTGGTAGGTGGATTCTTCACCATTGAGCCATCTGGGAAGGATAAAGCAATTTTCAATTAAAAATAAATAAATAAAGCAAAGAGCAGTGTTGCAGGAAAGGGGACCCCTTCAAGGGCCTAAACGTGGGCACCTGTCTAACACTCAGAAATGAATTGTCCAGGGAGATACGTGTGCTGACAAAGCAAGAGATTTTACTGGGAAAGGATGTCCAGGCAGAGATCAGTAGGTAAGGGAACCCAGGAGAACTGCTCTGCCAAAGGGCTTGAAGTCTCAGGCTTTATGGTGATGGGATTAGTTTCCGGGTTGTCTTTAGCCAGTCATTCTGACTCAGAGTCCTTCCTGGTGGTGCACGCCTTGTTCAGCCAAGATAGATGCCAGAAAGAAGGATTCTAGGAGGTGGTCGGACATGTGGTGTCTCTTTTTGACCTTTCCCGAACTCTTCTGTTGGTGGTGGCTTATTAGTTCCATCTTCCTTACCAAGACCTCATGTCGTAACGACTCATGCAAATGGTTACTATGGTGCCTGGCCAGGGTGGGCGATTTCAGCCAGTGTGCTTCCCCTAACAGCAGGACAATTGAAAGAGGAGGCTGGGCCCTGTCCAGATAGGAGAAAAGAGATTATATATACCACATTCTTCAAGTCAAGGAGACCTTGCCAACTAGAAAGCACCTTGGAGGTCAAAAGAGGAGTGATGATCAGGTACCCCTGGAGCTCTTCGCTAGAACATACCTTGGTTGAGAGACGCACATGCACACAGGGGATCATCCTGAGATATACCAAGTACAGACTCAGAACCAGGCAAATCAAAATGATTGGCCAAAGGAAGCCTGGAAGAACTTTCCTGAATAACTGATTGAAATTACCATGAGGGTGTGACTCTGATTCTGACTCTGACTCTCTCAGAGTCAGAGAGGTGTGATGCTGTCTGACTCTGCCTGTGTGTCTATCCATATGAACTGCACTCTTTTCCCCTCCTAATACTTGCTTCACTACATTCTGTCTTTATGAGAATTCTTTTATGCAAAGCCGAAGGGCCAGGACCTTGTCACTGACCACTGGTCTACTGGCTAGGATTCAGCTCTTACTGCCGCAGCCCGACCTCAATCTCTGACCAGGAAACAAAGCCACACTTCAAGCCACTGCAGGCTGAAGCTAACCAAGATCAGTCCCACCTCCGCAGAGTCTGATATAGTTATTCTGGGGTTCAATCTGTGCTGGAGTGTCTAGATATTCCAGAGGTGATTTGAAGGTGCAGCAAAGATTGATAACCACTGGATTAGATGGACATAATCTAGTGAGAAAGAACCACCTGCAAGTGTAGGAGATGGAAGAGATGCAGGTTCAATCCCTGGGTCAGGAAGATCCCCTGGTGAAGGGAACGGCAACCCACTTTCTTGCCTGGAAAATCCCATGGACAGAAGAGCCTGGAGGGCTACAGTCCATAGGATTGCACAGAGTTGGACACGACTGCAGCAACTTAGCACGCAATCCAGAGCCAGAGGTGGAACTAGAGCTGTCAAGGGGCCATGAGACAGAAGACCCGGCTCTTCCTGTAATCTCTCCAACAAGAAAGGCAAGTGGTCTCAAAAAGGTCACGAGCCTCCTGTCTTGCCACGTGCAGTGTGCAAGCAGTGGCTTGATATTCTAAAAGTGATTTGTTTTCAGAGAGAATTCAAGGATCAGACAGACTGTAGAGATGATTGCTGGGATGGTGTCGTAGGATTGGGGGAAATAGTGGATGAAGTGATTGTTACAGTCTTTCCAATGTTGAAATCTCAGGATTGGTTTGTTAGACTGAAAAAAGAAAAAAACTAAATGAGTCATATGATGATCCAGAAAGACATACAAAGAAATAAAATTAGTACATGCAAAAAAAATGGTGGCATATGAGTAAGGTCTGTAGTCTAGTTAATCGTACACTGCCAATGAATTTTCTGGTTTTGATAATGAGCTGTAGATGTCACCTTGAAGAGAAGCTGAGTTTGGGCCCATAGAACTTGCCTGTACTATTTTTGCAACTACTTGTGAATCTGTAATTATTTCAGAATAAAAAGTTTAAGATAAATGAATTTATTCAGTTTAGTTCAGTCGCTCAGTTGTATCTGACTCTTTGTGACCCCATGAATTGCAGCATGCTAGATTATACCAAACAGCTGTTTTTCCATGAGGCCTGAACAATGGGAGGTCTACAAGGATATGAAGGCTCCCTACTGGAGAGATGCAAAATTTTCCCATCCTTCTCACTCCCCTTGAGTGGGGACATCCTCCTCTTTCAGATATTCCAGACATCAAGGCAGATGGAACTGGAGCCCTTTCTGAGTGTATGTTTACAAACAGAAACAGGGCCAGTGGGTCACTCTGAAAATAAAGCTACTCAAGATTTTCCAGGCAATTCCCATTCCTAGAAGGGGGTTGGGAGGGGATCATCATATTCCAGCTTTAATTAGCAATACAGTGAACTAATAACAAAAAGGAATGCCAAAACTGAGTCAAGATGTGGTAAGAACAGTGGCCTGCAGTGACTCTATGTGTGGGTGTTGAGTTGTGTGTGTATTTTTAGATAACAACTTATTCTGTACGTGGTAATTAGGGCCCCAAAGGGGTTGTGGATTCCCCCCCCCCCCAAGATTGGCAAGTGTCAGGAGGAGGCAGCTAAAATCCCCATATGTCTGGGGCAAACAGATACTCCCATTTCCTGTCGGTACCACTGTTTTTTTGCGGATTTACTGGCTGAGTAAATGATTGTTATAAGACTATGACGATTCGGTCAATCAAATTAACCCCTTTTGTCCATTGCCTCCCTCACCCCCCACCGCAACAATTCACTTCATTTGCCTAAACTCGGTGGCTTTTGAAAATGTCTTCAAGCTTGAAGGCCCCAGCCTTCCTCACACTGGCGGAGTGTAACCTGAGTGGGAACTGAGGCCCCCAATTGTTTTGCTAATCAAGATTATTGCCCCATTGAGATGTGGCCGCACAGCCTGGCTGACAAAATTTGTCAGTTTCCCATGAAATAGTTCTGTCAGTTTAGCCCCAGTGCTGGTAACTATTAACATATAAATGAAGTTTCTCCCTCCTCCGCTCCCTCTTACCCTCCACCCTTCAGCCACTCACCCTAATGGGTGAACAGAAAATATAAGCACACACACACCCCTAGCTCCAGAGCCCTCCATACTTAAATCAAACCAGCTTCTTTTTCTGCAGTGCCTGGAAACCCCGTGGGCCATGGGGGCTCCCAAAGAAAGGGGGAAAGGGGCTGGGAGGAGCTGAATTCACAAAACTACTTTTAAGGCACCAAACCACCAGGCCTTTGGCCCCTGATGATAGCAACAGGCAACTGGCTGGGCCAGTGACAGAACAAACGGTGGTTTGAATGCCAGGGCAGACCTCCAAGGCAGCCTTTAGGGGCAGAGTGGCAAAGTGGAACACAGGCTTCGAAAGAGTTATCTTGCTCAGAGGTCAGACACCCAAGATCTCTTGCCAGCTTCATGGCCTGACACAGACTAGGGTTGGGTGGCAACCCAGAGGCTCTCCTACTCCCTGTGCGGGCCTTCTCACAGATTCCAGAACAATGGTGGGCCTGGGCCTGGGCCTAGGCTTGGGTTGAGCTTGACTTTTACTTCACTTTAAAATCAGGACTGCGTTCCTACAGTGTGGTTTGGGTTCCTAGCTGAACTGAAAGAACTAAGAAAATAAAGCCCTATTCTTCCTATGTCTTCTAGAATAGAGTTTGAACTATAGAGAAGGAGACCAAAGCATATATTATTACATACATATAATATATATCATGGGCTTTCCTGATAGCTCAGTTGGTAAAGAATCCACCTGCAATGCAGAAGACCCCAGTTCAATTCCTGGATTGGGAAGATCCACTGGAGAAGGGGTAGGCTACCCACTCCGGTATTCTTGGGCTTCCCTTGTGGCTCAGCTGGTAAAGAATCCACCTGCAATGCGAGAGACCTGGATTCAATCCCNGACCCCATGAATTGCAGCATGCTAGATTATACCAAACAGCTGTTTTTCCATGAGGCCTGAACAATGGGAGGTCTACAAGGATATGAAGGCTCCCTACTGGAGAGATGCAAAATTTTCCCATCCTTCTCACTCCCCTTGAGTGGGGACATCCTCCTCTTTCAGATATTCCAGACATCAAGGCAGATGGAACTGGAGCCCTTTCTGAGTGTATGTTTACAAACAGAAACAGGGCCAGTGGGTCACTCTGAAAATAAAGCTACTCAAGATTTTCCAGGCAATTCCCATTCCTAGAAGGGGGTTGGGAGGGGATCATCATATTCCAGCTTTAATTAGCAATACAGTGAACTAATAACAAAAAGGAATGCCAAAACTGAGTCAAGATGTGGTAAGAACAGTGGCCTGCAGTGACTCTATGTGTGGGTGTTGAGTTGTGTGTGTATTTTTAGATAACAACTTATTCTGTACGTGGTAATTAGGGCCCCAAAGGGGTTGTGGATTCCCCCCCCCCCAAGATTGGCAAGTGTCAGGAGGAGGCAGCTAAAATCCCCATATGTCTGGGGCAAACAGATACTCCCATTTCCTGTCGGTACCACTGTTTTTTTGCGGATTTACTGGCTGAGTAAATGATTGTTATAAGACTATGACGATTCGGTCAATCAAATTAACCCCTTTTATCCATTGCCTCCCTCACCCCCCACCGCAACAATTCACTTCATTTGCCTAAACTCGGTGGCTTTTGAAAATGTCTTCAAGCTTGAAGGCCCCAGCCTTCCTCACATTGGCGGAGTGTAACCTGAGTGGGAACTGAGGCCCCCAATTGTTTTGCTAATTAAGATTATTGCCCCATTGAGATGTGGCCGCACAGCCTGGCTGACAAAATTTGTCAGTTTCCCATGAAATAGTTCTGTCAGTTTAGCCCCAGTGCTGGTAACTATTAACATATAAATGAAGTTTCTCCCTCCTCCGCTCCCTCTTACCCTCCACCCTTCAGCCACTCACCCTAATGGGTGAACAGAAAATATAAGCACACACACACCCCTAGCTCCAGAGCCCTCCATACTTAAATCAAACCAGCTTCTTTTTCTGCAGTGCCTGGAAACTCCGTGGGCCATGGGGGCTCCCAAAGAAAGGGGGAAAGGGGCTGGGAGGAGCTGAATTCACAAAACTACTTTTAAGGCACCAAACCACCAGGCCTTTGGCCCCTGATGATAGCAACAGGCAACTGGCTGGGCCAGTGACAGAACAAACGGTGGTTTGAATGCCAGGGCAGACCTCCAAGGCAGCCTTTAGGGGCAGAGTGGCAAAGTGGAACACAGGCTTCGAAAGAGTTATCTTGTTCAGAGGTCAGACACCCAAGATCTCTTGCCAGCTTCATGGCCTGACACAGACTAGGGTTGGGTGGCAACCCAGAGGCTCTCCTACTCCCTGTGCGGGCCTTCTCACAGATTCCAGAACAATGGTGGGCCTGGGCCTGGGCCTAGGCTTGGGTTGAGCTTGACTTTTACTTCACTTTAAAATCAGGACTGCGTTCCTACAGTGTGGTTTGGGTTCCTAGCTGAACTGAAAGAACTAAGAAAATAAAGCCCTATTCTTCCTATGTCTTCTAGAATAGAGTTTGAACTATAGAGAAGGAGACCAAAGCATATATTATTACATACATATAATATATATCATGGGCTTTCCTGATAGCTCAGTTGGTAAAGAATCCACCTGCAATGCAGAAGACCCCAGTTCAATTCCTGGATTGGGAAGATCCACTGGAGAAGGGGTAGGCTACCCACTCCGGTATTCTTGGGCTTCCCTTGTGGCTCAGCTGGTAAAGAATCCACCTGCAATGCGAGAGACCTGGATTCAATCCCTTAGTTGGGAAGATCGCCTGGAGACAGAAAGTCTACCCATTCAGTATTCTGGCCTGGAGAATTCCATGGACTATACAGTCCATGGGGTCGCACAGAGTTGGACACAACTAAGTGACTTTTACTTTCAATTGGGAAAGACATACCCATCTGAATGCAGAGTTCCAAAGAATAGAAAGGAGAAATAAAATGCCTTCTTCAGTGATCAATGCAAAGAAAGAGAGAAAAACAATAGAATGGAAAAGACTAGCGATATCTTCAAGAAAATTAGTGATACCAAGGAAAATCTTCATGCGAAGATGGGCACAAAGAAGGACAGAAATGGTATGGACCTAACAGAAGCAGAAGATATTAAGAAGAGGTGGCAAGAATACACAGAAGAACTATATAAAAAATATCTTCACGACCTAGATAACAACAATGGTGTGATCACTCACCTAGAGCCAGACATCCTGGAATGTGAAGTCAAGTGGGCCTTAGGAAACATCACTATGAACACAGCTAGTGGAGGTGATGGAATTCCAATTGAGCTATTTCAAATCCTAAAAGATGATGCTGTGAAAGTGCTGCACTCAATATGCCAGCAAATTTGGAAAACCCAGCAGTGGCCACAGGACTGGAAAATGTCAGTTTTCATTCCCATTCCAAAGAAAGGCAATGCCAAACAATGTTCAAACTACTGCACAATTGCACTCATCTCACACGCAAGCAAAGTAATGCTCAATATTCTCCCTTCCCAATTTGGAACCAATCTGTTGTTCCATGTCCAGTTCTAACTGTTGCTTCTTGACCTGCATACAGATTTCTTAGGAGGCAGGTCAGGTGGTGTGGTATGCCCATCTCTAAGAATTTCCCACAGTTTGCTGTGATCCACACAGTCAAAGGCTTTGGTGTAGTCAATAAAGCAGAAGTAGATGTTTTCCTGGAACTCTCTTGCTTTTTCAATGATCCAGTGGATGTTGGCAATTTTATCTCTGGTTCCTCTGCCTTTTCTAAATCCATCTTGAACATCTGAAAGTTCACAGTTCACATATTGCTGAAGCCCGGCTTGGAGAATATTGAGCATTACTTTGCTTGCGTGTGCGATGAGTGCAATTGTGCAGTAGTTTGAACATTGTTTGGCATTGCCTTTCTTTGGAATGGGAATGAAAACTGACATTTTCCAGTCCTGTGGCCACTGCTGGGTTTTCCAAATTTGCTGGCATATTGAGTGCAGCACTTTCACAGCATCATCTTTTAGGATTTGAAATAGCTCAATTGGAATTCCGTCACCTCCACTAGCTGTGTTCATAGTGATGTTTCCTAAGGCCCACTTGACTTCACATTCCAGGATGTCTGGCTCTAGGTGAGTGATCACACCACTGTTGTTATCTAGGTCGTGAAGATATTTTTTATATAGTTCTTCTGTGTATTCTCGCCACCTCTTCTTAATATCTTCTGCTTCTGTTAGGTCCATACCATTTCTGTCCTTCTTGTGCCCATCTTCGCATGAAGATTTTCCTTGGTATCACTAATTTTCTTGAAGATATCTCTAGTCTTTTCCATTCTATTGTTTTTCTCTCTTTCTTTGCATTGATCACTGAGGAAGACATTTTATTTCTCCTTTCTGTTCTTTGGAACTCTGCATTCAGATGGGTATATCTTCCCTTTTCTCCTTATATCTACTACTGTAGGCAAAAATCCCTTAGAATAAATGGAGTAGCCTTCATATTCAGCAGAAGAGTCTGAAATGCATTACTTGGATGTGATCAGAAAAACAACAGAATGATCTTTGTTCATTTCCAAGGCAAACCATTCAACATCACAGTAATCCAGGTCTATGCCCTGACCAGTAATGCTGAAGAAGATGAATTTTAATGGTTCTATGAAGACCTACAAGACCTTCTATAACTAATACCCAAAAAAGATGTCCTTTGGATTATAGGGGACTGGAATGCAAAAGTAGGAAGTCAAGAGATAACTGCAGGAAGGCAAATTTGGCCTTGGAGTACAGAATGAAGCAGGGCAAAGGCTAAAGGAATTTTGCCAAAAGAACATACTGGTCATAGAAAACACCCTCTTCCAACAACACAACAGAAGACTCTACACATGGACATCATCAGATGGTCAACATCGAAATCAGATTGATTATATTCTTTGCAGCCCAAAATGGAGAGGCTCTATACAGTCAGCAAAAACAAGACCAGGGGCTGACTGTGGCTCAGATCATGAACTCCTTATTGTCAAATAGAGACTTAAATTGAAGAAAGTAGGGAAAACCACTAGACCATTCATGATCTAGTGACCTAAACCATGACCTAAATCAAATCCCTTATAATTATATGTATATATAGTAAATTATATGTATATATCTTATATGTGTAATATATATGTATATATTTTGTATATATAATAATATGTAGGTGTGTGTATATCATCTCAAATATTCTGGCAGAAATAAATCCATAGAGCTGAAATTAAGGAATGATTTATGTACGTGCATGGTAAGTCAGTCGTTTCCTACTCTTTGCAACCCCATGGACAGTACCCCATCTGGCTCTTCTGTCAGTGGGGTTCTCCAGGCAAGAATACTGGAGTGGGTTGCCATGCCCTCCTCCAGGGGATCTTCCTGAACCAGGGATTGACCTAGAGTCTCTTAGGTCTCCTGCACTGGCAGGCCGTTTTTGTTTGTTTGTTTTTACCACTACTGCCACCTGGGAGCCCCTTATTTATATCTATATATGTATATATGTGGGGCTTCCCTGGTGGCTCAGCATTAAAGAATCTGCCTGCAGTGCACGAGCCACAAGACACATGGGTTGTCTCCTGGGTTGAGAATTTCCCCTGGAGATGGCATGGATGTCCACACCAGCATTCTTGCCTGGAGAATCCCATGGACAGAGGAGCCTGGTGGGCTATAGTCCATGAGGTCACAAAGAGTCAGACACATCCATGAGGTCACAAAGAGTCAGACACAACTGAAGCGACATAGGACACACTCATGTATGTATGTATGTATGTGTGTGTGTGCATATATACACACACATGCACATGAATCTGCAAGTCAACAATATTAGCCATCTAGTGCTTAAATTAGTTTAATTCTGCCAGGAGCCTTGTATTGTTATACGAGCACTCAAGAAGATTCTGATAATGAGTTCCATAGAATTTACAAGGTGGAGATTTACAGAGAGGGACCCTTCAATCATGATATCTTTCTGCAATCTGGGAGGCAAGAAGATTTTAACTTTTTGGCTGTTGGGGACAATGCTATGAATGAGCCTCCTTATCCCACCTCCAAACCAGATCAGTTTCCCAGTCTTCCTGTCAGCTGAGCAAAGACATGATGAATAATTGGTCCCTAAGGAGGCCCACCAAGAAGAACCTTGAGGCTGGTGGACCTGAACTGATCTTTGCCTTTGGTCAGGACTGCAAGATGCCTTTCTTACAAGCAAAATTGCCAAGATGCAGTGAATCTGTGAGGTTTCCCAATCAGAAAGACCTGAGTTGAAATGTTTTCTTCAAGTCCAGGCACTTAGCTATTAGTCAAAAACAGAGATTTATTTTTAGAATAGGAGATCATTCTTAGTTTAGTGACTTTGAAATTTTTCTCCTGAGAAAGGAGAGCAATCTACAGGAGACTTTATCATTAAGTCTGTGAAAATTAGCCTTTCAGTAAATATAGTTTAAATATTAAAAGTTAACATCAGACTTCCCAGTTCCTAGTGTTATGGGACCCACTAGCTGTGTGACTTCTGGCAAGTTACTTAGCCTTAGTCTCTTCCCCTTTAATATAGGAATAAAGTTGGCAATGCTCTCAGATGAGGTCACAAGAATAAGACAGACAGTCAAAAACAGCTCAGCAAGGCAGTCTTTCCTTCTGCAGAAGGGAGTACTATAGACAGAGGTCTGGGGGCAAGCACACCGAGTGGGAAGTCCATTTGGTTTCTGTCCCTAAGATACAGGTTCCCTCCTCTGGCTCCTCATAGGTTGAGGACTACAGAGTTACAATCTTTCTTGGACTTTTTTATTGGACCACTGGTCTCCGTGAGGACCATGCAAAGCACTTGTAAGTTCCTGACTGGAAGATTTACATTAGCTATTTTCCCCACTGTTTTAGTTCTTTGCACATGTCCAGGATAAAGCTGATGAAATTAGCCCGCCAAAATGTTCTTAAGAGGAAGAATCAGGAAGTGAAAGGAACAAAGGATTGGCAATGAGCCACCATTTTAGGAATCTTATTCACAAGCCGGTTATATATCCTTCTGTTCAATTATTCTAAGAATGAATCACTCCTTTATTTCTTATAATTTCTCCTTTTATAGAAAAGATCATATCTTTCTAACAGTAATAAAGCTATTTATATATAGGTCATGAAGAATATACAGGATTATGTTTAAAAAAGTGCATGGGTAGTATCTGGCATATAGTAAGTGCTAAGTGTTTTTTCAATAAGACAATTGTATACATTGATTTACTGTATGATCACTGTCTCCTTATAAAATAAGACCATTTAAATTTCTTGGTAATGATCTAAGATTTTCTTTTAAAATAGATTTATTTAAATAAAATATGGAGTTAATTTAAAGAAAGATGCTAAATAAATCATAGTCCAGGGAAAAAGCAGATGTAGTAAAAACATAAAGATAGTAGAGAAATGACTAATGTTTGAAAAACACTATTATCTACGACTAGACTTTGGGGCAAATTCTCAGATGTTTATCCTAAAGATGATCGAGATGTGCAATGGGATTCTTCAGCTTTCTGTTAACTTTAAATTTTTACATGAGGCAACATTAGGCTTTGTCATGGACTGAATTGCTGTTGTTAATGTTGTTTAGCTGTGTCTGACGCTTTTGTGACCCCATGGACTATAGCCCACCAGGTTCTTTTGTCCATGGGGTTTCCCAGGCAAGAATACCAGTATGCATGTTAGTAGCCCAGTTGTGTCTGACGCTTTTGCAACCCCATGGACTATATATAGCTTGCCAGGCTTCTCTCTCTGTAAGATTCCCCAGGCAAGACTACTGGCGTGGGTTGCCATTTCCTTCTCCAAGGGATCTCCCAACCCAAGGATTGAACCCATATCTCCTGCATTGGCAGGAGGATTCTTCACCACTGAACCATCAGGGAAGCCCATGGACTGAATTGCATCCTTCCAAACTCATATGTTGAAGTCCTAATATCCTATGGAAACTTATTTGGAGACAATGCCTTTAAGAAGGTGATCAAGGTTAAATGTGGTTATAAGGCTGGGGTCCCAATCCTATGAATAAGACTGATGCCCTTACAAGAAGCTGCTGCTGCTAAGTTGCTTCGGTCGTGTCCAACTCTGTGCAACCCCATAGACGGCAGCCCACCAGGCTTCTCCTTTCCTGGGATTCTCCAGGCAAGAATACTGGAGTGGGTTGCCATTTCCTTCTCCAATGCATGCATGCATGCTAAATCGCTTCAGTCATATCTGACTCTGTGCAACGCTATAGACAGCAGCCCACCAGGCTCCTCTGTCCACTGGATTCTCTAAGCAAGAATACTAGAGCGGGTTGCCATTTCCTTCTCCTCCTTATAAGAAGAGATCTACCTAATTTTACCTACAAGAAGAGATCAAGGTACTGTAACAGGGACATGAAGGAAACGCCAAGTGAGGATGCAGGGAGGTCATTACCAACAAGCCAAAGAAAGAAGCCTTAGGAAAAACCAACCTTCAGACACCTCTGGAGACTTCCAGCCTCCAATGCCATGATAAAATGCATTTCTGTATTTAAGCGACTCAGTCTGTGGTCTTTTGTTACTACAGCCTGAGCAGGTTAATACAAGCTTAAAAAGGTGAACGGAAGAGATTTTTTTCAGAAACTTCACCCCCCTCCCACCCCGCTGTATGTAGAGAGATAATTTAAATTTAAAAAAAAGAAAGAAAAGAAAAGAAACAGAGGTAAGTGTATTTCAGAGAGAATCACACAATTTCCAACCCTTTTCAAGTATAACAACATAATTTAAAATGGCTAAAGTATACTGAGTACTAAACTAGATTGTTCATCCTCAGAGCTACCTGTATTTTGTGAGTAGTATCACTGGAGTCTCACTACAAATCCAGGAAGAAAATTCTAGACATGTGAAAACTACAACTTCGAGAGTTTGACAGTCTGCCAAGATGCCTCAAGAAGAAAATGAAGAAATTGTAGTCTCCAGTCTCTCAACCCCCATGGCACTGGCTGGCAAAATTTTCTAAACTCAAGAGGCTTTCTGAGGACTGCTTACAATGAGTCAGGGGAACAGCTGAACAGAACCTCTAAAGGAGGCTACTCAAGAGTGCTGAGGGGCTGAGGGATTCTGGGAAGGGCCTCTCCACCCTCCCTGAGGACCACACTTTCAGGACCTGGGTCATATTCTAAAAGAGTTTCATTTTACAAATGAACAGGGGCTCCCCTGGAAGCAGCCAATATTGGCAGAGATTAAATAATTAGCATTTCAAAGTATTCATCTCATTTTCCCCTTTGCCAGGGTGAGAACCAACGCAGGACAAAAATGAGCCTCTCTCTTTTCTGTCTCAGCCTGGGAGGGAATCCTCCCAGAGGAAACACCACCAGCCCATTGCTGCAGCTAGTTCCTCAGAGCCGATTCTGAAGGGCCAGCGCCAGTGACCAGACTGTGAGGGATGGCTTATCAACACCGTGACTCAGCCCTTCCCAACAATTCCAGCGGGTCAGCACTGGGACACTGCTTACAGGAATTAATGAGAGCGCAATGCTGGTAATTTTGGCATTTGTAGATTTGTTCTTTGTTCAGTCACTAAGTCATGTGTGACTCGTTACGACCCCATGGACTGCAGCAAGCCAGGCTTCCCTGTCCTTCACTATCTCCTCGAGTTGCTCACACTCATGTCTGTTGAGTCCATGATGCTATCCAACCATCTTGTTCTCTGTTGCCCGTTTTCCTCCTGCCTTCAATCTTTCCCAGCATCAGGGTCTTTTCCCATGAGTAGCTTCTTTGCATGGGGTGGCCAAAGTATTGGAGTTTCAGCATCAGTCCTTCCAATGAATATTCAGGGTTAATTTCATTTCGGATTGATTGGTTTGTTCTCCTTGCTCTCCAAGGGATTCTCAAGAATCTTCTCCAGCACCACAATTTGAAAGCAACATTTCTTCAGTGCTCAGCCTTCTTTATGGTCCAACTCTCACATCCATACATGACTATGGGAAAAAACATAGCTTTGACTATACAGACCTTTGTTGGCAAAGTAACGTCTCTGCTTTTTAATACTCTGTCTAGGTCTTTTTTCCAAGGAGCAAATGACTTAATTTCATGATTGCAGTCACTGTCCATAGTGATTTTGGAGCCCAAGAAAATAAAACCTGTCACTATAAACTATACTTGTTCAAAATATAGTTGGCAAAGTAACGTCTCTGCTTTTTAATACTCTGTCTAGGTCTTTTTTCCAAGGAGCAAATGACTTTTAATTTCATGATTGCAGTCACTGTCCATAGTGATTTTGGAGCCCAAGAAAGTAAAACCTGTCACTATAAACTATACTTGTTCAAAATATGTAATTTGGTAAGTTGTGAGATGAGTCTGCATTCATGAAGCCATGGCTCTATATAATCACCAAAACCTTTTCTGACCTCTTGTAATCACATCCTCCTAGCCCGCTCCACTCCTCTGGGTCCCAAGCAGCCACATGTCATTCTGTCACTAAGGATAAGTTTGTGTTTCCTAGAATTGATATAAGTGAATATATAATATGCACTCTTTCTTGTGCTGCTTCCTTCACTCAGCATACGTTTTGAGATTTATCCAATTCTCAAAAATAAAAATAATTTTATTTTTATCATTGTTGTTTTTAGTGGCTGAGCAGTATCCCACTGAATGGATATATAATTAAGTTTGTGTTTCCTAGAATTGATATAAGTGAGTATATAACATGTACTCTTTCTTGTCCTGCTTCCTTCACTCAGGATACGTTTTGAGATTTATCCAATTCTCAAAAATAAAAATAATTTTATTTTTATCATTGTTGTTTTTAGTGGCTGAGCAGTATCCCACTGAATGGATATATAATTGATTTATCAGAATACCTATTGATGAACATTTTAGTTATTTCCATTTTTTTACCTATTATAAATAAAGCTATTATGAATATTTGTGAAAAAGAGTTTGTATGGATATAAAGATCTAATTATCTTGGCTAAATACCTAGAACTAGTATGATGAAATCATACGGTGGGTGGACGTTTACCTTTTTAAGAAACTGCAAACTGTTTTCCAAGGTGGTTGTACCTTTTCACATAATCAATGACAGCATGTGAAAGTTTCAGTTGATCAACATTCTAACCAACACTTGGAGTCATTGATTTTTTAAATTTTAACCATTTTAGTCAGTGTAATATCATACCCACTGCATAGGAATGCCATGTTGTGGTTATAATTTGCATTTCCCTAATAACTAATGATGTGAACTATCATTTTGTGTGTTAATTGTCATCACTATACGTTTTTAAATTAAAAATCTGCTCAAATCTTTTGGTGGTGGTGATGGTTTATTAGCTAAGTCAAGTCTGACTCTTGCGACCCAGAGGACTGCCAGGCTCCTCTGTCCATGGGATTTCCCAGCAAGAATATTGGAGTGGGTTGCCATTTCCTTCCCTAGGGGATCTTCCTGACCCAAGGATCAAACCAATGTCTCTGGTATTGGCAGACTGATTCTTAATTTCTGTATTGATATTTATTTCCTTTTTCATTTACTTGTTTTCTGATCTTTATTTATTGCCTTTATCTTTCTTGCTTTGAATTTAATTTACTCTTTTTTTTCCTAGTTTCCTATGGTAGAAACTGAGGTCAATGATTTCAGACCTTTTTTCTCTTCTAATCTAGAAATCTATAGCTGTTTATGTCTTTTTACAAACAGTGAAAGCCAAAGTGAAGGATATTGCTAATGAAAGGGAAGATAGGTGAGAGAGAGAAAGGTTTATGACTATAATATTTAAGCACCTGAATTCAGCCATACCTGAAGCCACATTACCCTGACTTTTAAAGTGTGTAAGTCATTATATTATTTAAGCTAGTTTACATTAGATAGCGCTCAATTAAAACTGAATTCTGTCTAAAATGAAAAAAGTCTGAGATCAGGCTTTGGGAAACCAAGTTTCTTTTGGTGAGAGCATGACCTAAAGTATTATAAGAGGTACTTGCCATTTGTATTGCTAATCTTTATAATTAGCCTGTAAAATTGATATTATTCATTTTGTTTTATGGAAGAAGATACTCAGAGCCAGAGACTAAAATGACTTGCCAAGACTACAGAGTGAGTGAGAGAGTATGAACCTAGATTTGTCCAACCATAAACTCCTTTCGACAGTCCTTCACTGCCTTACAAAAAAGTTGACAAAGTCACTTAATTCCATCCCACCAGCACTGGAAGAGTCAATTACGTTAACACAGTTTCATGAATATATGTATAAATTTATTAAAACTGAATTCTGTCTAAAATGAAAAAAGTCTGAGATCAGGCTTTGGGAAACCAAGTTTCTTTTGGTGAGAGCATGACCTAAAGTATTATAAGAGGTACTTGCCATTTGTATTGCTAATCTTTATAATTAGCCTGTAAAATTGATATTATTCACTTTGTTTTATGGAAGAAGATACTCAGAGCCAGAGACTAAAATGACTTGCCAAGACTACAGAGTGAGTGAGAGAGTATGAACCTAGATTTGTCCAACCATAAACTCCTTTCGACAGTCCTTCACTGCCTTACAAAAAAGTTGACAAAGTCACTTAATTCCATCCCACCAGCACTGGAAGAGTCAATTACGTTAACACAGTTTCATGAATATATGTATAAATTTAGGAAAAGTCAAGAATGCCTTTCTTTCTTTTTAGTTGGAGGATAATTGCTTTACAGTGTTGTGTTAGATTGTGCTGTACAACTATGTCAATTAGCTATATGTATGCTGCTGCTGCTAAGTCGCTTCAGTCGTGTCCAACTCTCTGCGACTCCAGAGACAGCATCCCACCAGGCTCCCCCGTCCCTGGGATTCTCCAGGCAACAACACTGGAGTGGGTTGCCATTTCCTTCTCCAATGCATGAAAGTGAAAAGTGAAAGTGAAGTTGCTCAGTTGTGTCCAATTCTTCACGATCCTCATGGACTGCAGCCTACCAGGCTTCTCTGTCCATGGGATTTTCCAGGCAAGAGTACTGGAGTGGGGTGCCATCGCCTTCTCCAGCTATATGTATACATATACAGCCCTGACATATTCCTTTCCTGATTTGGAACCAGTGTGTTGTTCCATATCCAGTTCTAAAACTGTTGTTTCTTGACCTATGTACATGTATACATATACATATATAGCTATATGTAGGTCAAGAAGCAACAGTTAGAACTGAACATGGAACAACACACTGGTTCCAAATCAGGAAAGGAGTATGTCAGGGCTGTATATCGTCACCCTGCTTATTTTATTTATATGCAGAGTACATCATGAGAAATGTTGGGCTGGATGAAGCACAAGCTGGAATCAAGATCACCAGGAGAAATATCAATAACTTCAGATGTGCAGATGACATGACCCTTATGGCAGAAAGCGAAGAAGAACTACAGAGCCTCTTGATGAAAGTGAAAGAAGAAAGTGAAAAAGTTGGCTTAAAAATCAACATTCAGAAAACAAAGATCATGGCATCTGGTCCCATCACTTTATGGCAAATAGATGGGGAAACAGTGGAAACAGTGGCTGACTTTATTTTGGGGGCTCCAAAATCACTGCAGAGGGTGACAGAAGCCATGAAATTAAAAGAAGCTTGCTCCTTGGAAGAAAAACTATGACCAACCTAGACAGCATATTAAAAGTAGAGATATTACTTTGCCAAAGGCCCCTCTAGTCCAAGCTATGGTTTTTCCAGTAGTCATGTATGGATGTGAGACTTGGACTATAAAGAAAGTTAATCACTGAAGAATTGATGCTTTTGAACTACCGTGTTGGAGAAGACTCCTGAGAGTTCCTTGGACAGCGAGGAGATCCAAAGAGTCCATCCTAAAGGAAATCAGTCCTGAATATTCATTGGAAGGACTGATGCTGAAGGTGCAATACTTTGGCCACCTGATGCGAAGAACTGGCTCATTGGAAAAGACTCTGATGCTGACAAAGATTGAAGGGCAGGAGGAGACGGGGACAACAGAGGATGAGATGGTAGGATGGCATCACCGACTCGTTGGACATGAGTTTGAGCAAGTTCTGGGAGTTAATGATGGACAGGGAAGCCTGGTGTGGTGCAGTAAATAGGATGGCAAAGAGTCAGACACGACTGAGCGACTGAACTGATACATATATCCTCTCCCTCCCACCCACCACTCATCCACCTCTCTAGGTCATAACAGGGCACCGAGCTGAGCTCCCTGTTGTTATACAGCAGCTTTCATACTCTAAGTTTTTATTTATGAGACTGCTGTCCGTCAGTTTATCATGCCTTGAACCCACCACGTTCCCAACCTACTTGTCCATCCAGTAAAGAGATCCACAGGACACAAGTGCCTCTCCCTGCTGCCCCAGCCTTCCTTGACATGATTTGGCAGCCTCTTGTCTCACCAGGTGAGCAGATACGCCTGTATCTGCAGGCATACCAGAACCCATCCTCAGCCTGTTAAATAGTGATGGATTACTGACATCCTCTCGACACTGTGCTCAGAGCTGTGAGCTCAGTGAAACGAAAGGAGAAAGCCGCCACCCTCTGGGATATGTTAGGCCTGATAAGACGGGAGGGACATGTATATGGAGGTACTAATTCTGCCCACTTGTATGCAAGGATGTGCTGTGCTTAGTCACTCAGTGGTATACAACTCTTTGTGTCTCCATAGACTGTAACCCACCAGGCTCCTCTTCCATGGGGATTCTCCAGGCAAGAAGACTGGAGTGGGTTGCCATGCCCTCTTCCAGGGGATCTTCCCGACCCAGGAATCAAATCGGAGTCTCCTACATTGCAGGCTGATTCTTTACCAGCTGAGCTACCAGAGAAGCTGGTCAGATAAGTCCTTGGGAGATGCTATTGTATGAGTACATTTCCCAAGAAATATTACCTTAATTTTCTTTTTAAAAAATGTCTGGTTTTCAAAAGAAGTGTCCTCTGTTTTTTCTTCCACTGTTTATCCATATTTTATTTTCAAGATACATCTCAGGGTTCAGCTTTTCCCAAATATGTTAAATGATTAAAAACATGTTCTCTGGCAGCTGAGCTTTGGATTCAAATCTCAACACCACCATGACCAGCTATGTGACACTGGACAAATTCCTTTCCCCTTCTGTATCTCCTTTTTCTTCTCTCCAAAACAGGAATAATGTATACCACATAGGGCCCCTATCCCTTTGGGCCATGTTATTGAATCATGACCAGTGAATGTAAGCTACTTCTAGATCTGGTATGTAAAAACCTCCCATGCAATCTTTGGCAGTCTCTTCCTCTGTTCACTGGTCAAATGGACAACATCCTAAAACCTTAGAGGATGGGGGTCACAGATGCAAGAAGCTTTGGTCCCTGAATGACTGACTGCATCCTTTCAAATTCCACTTCAAATTGGATTTTACTTGAGCAAGAAGCATATTGCTATTTTGTTAAGCTTCTGAGATGTTGTTTTTCTCTCTGTGATGGCCAATAGTACTGTTGTAACTTATATAAGGGGTGATGGGAAGGGGAAGAGGGAATGTCTGCTGGCGAGGTAGCTAACGCCTACTGCAATGACCTCCAAATAGCTCAGAGGCTCATAGCTATGAAGTCATGCGGCACTGCTACCCAGATTCCTGACTGTCATCGCAGGTTTTTATGCATTACAAAATACAGAACAATTCAACTCACAGCCTGTGTGGTTTATGTAATATGCCTAACACAGCACTCTGCCCATGTGACTTATAGCACTGGCATGCAAAGAATCCAGGACCTGGGATTGATTTTTCCAATGCCTGGATGTCATATTCTTATCCCTATAATTTTCAGCTATGTGCTAAAATCCGTAGTATAAGAACTGGCTATAAAAATGTTAGTTGATGCAGCCTGTTGCTCAAGACTCATCGGGTCAGCAGCCTCTCTTTTTAGAGCAAATGCATAGAAGGTGTCTCCATTTCCACAGTCTCAAGAGCTGGGTTTGATCTATTTAGAGGGGAGAGGGGAGTATGGTCTGTTGATGTGATGTCAGGGGAAAGGACAGCAGAAGTCCTTCTATTTTTCATTAGAAGCTTCCAAATCACATACACTTAACCAACCTATTAGATAACTGATGCTCCTCATCCCTTCCAAAACAGACTGACTTACATGCCCACAGGATGCTGAACAAGCAGAGCCTGTAGGCTCAGTCCCTACACCCCTAGCATTTTGCTGCCCACCAGTTGAGCTTTAAGTTTATCACAAATTATTGTGTAAGCATCTCAGGTTGTTTATGTCAGTTGCATTTGTTGTGATGAGGCCATTTTTAGATAAACTGATGAAATTAACATTTTAAAATGAAATCAAATCAAATTAAAATGTGTAAACTCCTAGAGGTGAGAAGTATGGGAGCAGGGGAGCTGATGTTTGGCCAAAGAGCAGTATCAAGAGATAATAGAATGCTAAAGGGTAAAAATCTTGGGAAATTTGTAATCATTTGAAGAGAAGTGTGTAGGGTTAGGTGTTTAAAGAAGTAGCAGATGCGTTGATTGAGGATAAACATCTAAAACCAATATGTATGAACTGGTCCTACACATGGGGATTGTGACTCTCTTCCTTCTTTATACAGCCCAGCTCTTCGTAAGTACAGTAATGGCATGGGTAATGGTGATAAGGAGGATGGGAGGCATCACCTGTTCCAGGCAGCCTTTCCTAATTATGCCCCGCGGTCAGGTTTTGTCTCTTCTAGGACAAGTTGAATATTCTTCATGAAACAAACTTGATTTGCCCAATTTCTGTTTATATGGAATATGGAAGACTGGAATGGTGCTTTCCTAGCCCCGTTTCCCCAGTACCTCTCACTCTCCCTGGTACCTAGTGTTCAACCATAATTTACTGAATTGAATGCAAGGAGAATGGTTTCTTAAATATGTAAGAACAGGAGGTTACTCTTTATCAGCCTTCATCAGCTCTTCAACAATGTCTTGTTTTGATAACATTAACACATCACCTCTTGGACTTCTTGAGATCCTGGTGGGTCCCTTGAACAGAAATGCCCCACTTGGCAAAGAAAATGTAGACCTTTCTCCATCAGCCAAGATTTTCAAGGTTTTTGTGTGTGTTTTGTTCTAGGAAAAGAAAAATGCTCTCCTACCCCCGCTATGCAATTGCAATAGATATTCTTTCAAACACCCACCTCCCATATTCTGATCTGCACCCAATTCCCAAGCAAGGGGTGGTACCTTCCCCTCCCTCTGATTTGAGAGTTTCTGCTCTGGTTCATCCCTAAACCCTTTCACAACTCAAAATTCTGTGAGCCAGTAGGTTGCCAACATTTGGTCAGGAGATGAATGGGAGACGAGAAGGATTTAAAAAATATATTGGGCTGCTTTGTTCTCAAGCTGGCATTGGTGCCATTGTGTATCTGGAGAGGTTTTGTGGTCAGATTTTGATTATTTGCTAGTTTTGGCAACTGTTGCAATGTTAGGTCTCATATTGTTTCTATCATTTTTAACAGTTTCTTGTTTAACTCTTTGCTGGCAGAACATTTTAGGTACACATTAAGATCAAAGGTGATTTAAAACAGAAATGGCACCGGTGCCTCCTTTTGACTTCTGGCTCACCTGGCAGGACCTGACTCCAGGTTGTTGGACAACGTTCAACCCCCAGTAAGTGTTAATGGATTGGAGTGGGCTGTGCATGGTCAGCGTGATCTCATAACAGGACAAAAAAGACTTTGTTGCACCAAAAGAAGAGAGAGAATTAAAATCACTACAAGTAGGACCAATGAATGCACACTGGCTTTATAAATTTATTCTTGAGGCGGGCTGAGAAAGGATAAATCAGGAGCTTGGGATTAACACATGCACACTACTACATATAAAATAACCAACAAGGACCTACAAGGAACTCTACTCAATATTGAGTATGAATGTCACACTCAATACGATAACCTATATGAGAAAAGAATCTGAAAAAAGAATGCATATATATATATATATATAATATGTTGTTGTTCAGTCACTCAGTTGTGTCCAACTCTTTGTGACCCCATGGACTACAGCACTCCATGCTTCCTTGTCCTTCACTGTCTCCCAGAGTTTGCTCAAATTCATGTTCACTTTGCTGTACACTGGAAACTAACTCACTGCTGTAAATCAACTATAGTCCAATAATTTAAATAAATTTATTCTCCTTCAACATTTTTGATACTTCTCATTGAAGACCTCACTCTACATCTTTCTCTCCAGATTATTACAATTTTCCCAAATTATTGTTTGGTTTTGTTTTTACCATTTAGCATCTAGTTGTCTGTTGCTCCTGTCCTCTAGCCAAAGACCATCTCCTCTACTGCCACGTTCCCTAGTCACCAGGAGTTTAGCCTATGCATTTTTACACTTTATCCTTAGGAACTCTGGAGGAAACTCTTCCTTTTATCTCCCTCTCCTTCCAAAACCCAGTTATTTGAGACTGTGCAAATAGCTGAAGGCTCGACTGCATTTGCCCTGAAAAGAGGTACCTCTGACTTGACAGTGTCTTGAGTCACAGGCTGTGTTATCACTCAGATCTTAACTAGCTCCTAGTGATCACTCTCCGCTGAGATTGTGGAATCCCCTCGCCTGGAGGGAGGGCTGAGACTAGTGCTTCTAAAGAGAAGAATACCAACAGAGCAAAATGATGGGATGTCAGGTCCAAGATTAGGTTACAAAGGCATTCTGGTTATCACTTCTCTCCCCTTCTCTCTCTTTCTCTGAAGGAAGCAAGGTACCACGTCATGAGTAGCTATCTGGAGACACACAAGTCCCAAGGTGAACCAACACCCAGTGAGGACCCAGTGTCTGCCACCATGGGATCTTCCTCACATCTACTTTTTATTTTTTTCTCTGTCAAATAAATTTTTTTAAATTTTTTAAAATTTTTTTTAATTTTTTAAAAATTTTTTAAATTATTTATTTATTTATTTATTTATTTTTGATTTATAATTTTTTTGTATTTATTTATTTTTTTACACGAACTCCCAAACATGAACCCCCCTCCCACCTCCCACCCCACATCATCCCTCCAGATCATCCCCATACACCAGCCCCAAGCATCCTGCATCCTGCATTGAACATAGACTGGCAATTCATTTCTTACATGATAGTATACATATTTCAATGCTATTCTCCCAAATCATCCCTCCCTCTCCCTCTCCCTCTCCTTCTCCCTCAGAGTCCATAAGTCCGCTCTACACATCTGTATCTCTTTTGCTGTCTTGCATACAGGGTCCTCATTACCATCTTTCTAAATTCCATATATATGTGTTAGTATACTGTATTGGTGTTTTTCTTTCTGGCTTACTTCACTCTGTATAATTGGTTCCAGTTTCATCCATCTTATTAGAACTGATTCAAATGTATTCTTTTTAATGGCTGAGTAATACTCCATTGTGTATATATACCACAGCTTTCTTATCCATTCATCCGCTGATGGACATCTAGGTTGTTTCCATGTCCTGGCTATTATAAACAGTGCTGCAATGAACATTGGGGTACATGTGTCTCTTTCTATTCTGGTTTCCTCGGTGTGTATGCCCAGCAGTGGGATTGCTGGGTCATAAGGCAGTTCTATTTGCAATTTCTTAAGGAATCTCCACACTGTTCTCCATAGTGGCTGTACTAGTTTGCATTCCCACCAACAGTGTAAAAGGGTTCCCTTTTCTCCACACCCTCTCCAGCATTTATTGCTTGCAGACTTTTGGATCGCAGCCATTCTGACTGGTGTGAAGTGGTATCTCATTGTGGTCTTGATTTGCATTTCTCTGATAATGAGTGACGTTGAGCATCTTTTCATGTGTTTGTTAGCCATCCGTATGTCTTCTTTGGAGAAATGTCTATTTAGTTCTTTGGCCCATTTTTTGATTGGGTCGTTTATTTTTCTGGAATTGAGCTGTATAAGTTGCTTGTATATTTTTGAGATTAGTTGTTTGTCAGTTGCTTCATTTGCTATTATTTTCTCCCATTCAGAGGGTTGTCTTTTCACCTTGCTTATAGTTTCCTTTGTTGTGCAGAAGCTTTTAATTTTAATTAGATCCCATTTGTTTATATTTGCTTTTATTTCCAGTATTCTGGGAGGCGGATCATTGAGGATCCTGCTGTGATTTATGTCGGAGAGTGTTTTGCCTATGTTCTCCTCTAGGAGTTTTATAGTTTCTGGTCTTACATTTAGATCTTTAATCCATTTTGAGTTTATTTTTGTGTGTGGTGTTAGAAAGTGATCTAGTTTCATTCTTTTACAAGTGGTTGACCAGTTTTCCCAGCACCACTTGTTAAAGAGATTGTCTTTACTCCATTGTATATTCTTGCCTCCTTTGTCAAAGATAAGGTGTCCATATGTGTGTGGATTTATCTCTGGGCTTTCTATTTTGTTCCATTGATCTATATTTCTGTCTTTGTGCCAGTACCACACTGTCTTGATGACTGTGGCTTTGTAGTAGAGCCTGAAGTCAGGTAAGTTGATTCCTCCAGTTCCATTCTTCTTTCTCAAAATTGCTTTGGCTATTCGAGGTTTTTTGTATTTCCATACAAATCTTGAAATTATTTGTTCTAGTTCTGTGAAAAATACCGCTGGTAGCTTGATAGGGATTGCATTGAATCTGTAGATTGCTTTGGGTAATATATTCATTTTCACTATATTGATTCTTCCAATCCATGAACATGGTATATTTCTCCATCTATTAGTGTCCTCTTTGATTTCTTTCATCAGTGTTTTATAGTTTTCTATATATAAGTCTTTAGTTTCTTTAGGTAGATATATTCCTAAGTATTTTATTCTTTTCGTTGCAATGGTGAATGGAATTGTTTCCTTAATTTCGTTTTCTACTTTCTCATTATTAGTGTATAGGAATGCAAGGGATTTCTGTGTGTTGATTTTATATCCTGCAACTTTACTATATTCATTGATTAGCTCTAGTAATTTTCTGGTGGAGTCTTTAGGGTTTTCTATGTAGAGGATCATGTCATCTGCAAACAGTGAGAGTTTTACTTCTTCTTTTCCAATTTGGATTCCTTTTATTTCTTTTTCTGCTCTGATTGCTGTGGCCAAAACTTCCAGAACTATGTTGAATAGTAGCGGTGAAAGTGGACATCCTTGTCTTGTTCCTGACTTTAGGGGAAATGCTTTCAATTTTTCACCATTGAGGATAATGTTTGCTGTGGGTTTGTCATATATAGCTTTTATTATGTTGAGGTATGTTCCTTCTATTCCTGCTTTCTGGAGAGTTTTTATCATAAATGGATGTTGAATTTTATCAAAGGCCTTCTCTGCATCTATTGAGATAATCATATGGCATTTATTTTTCAATTTGTTAATGTGGTGAATTACATTGATTGATTTGCGAATATTGAAGAATCCTTGCATTCCTGGGATAAAGCCTACTTGGTCATGGTGTATGATCTTTTTAATGTGTTGTTGGATTCTGATTGCTAGAATTTTGTTGAGGATTTTTGCATCTATGTTCATCAGTGATATTGGCCTGTAGTTTTCTTTTTTTGTGGCATCTTTGTCAGGTTTTGGTATTAGGGTGATGGTGGCCTCATAGAATGAGTTTGGAAGTTTACCTTCCTCTGCAATTTTCTGGAAGAGTTTGAGTAGGATAGGTGTTAGCTCTTCTCGAAATTTTTGGTAGAATTCAGCTGTGAAGCCGTCTGGACCTGGGCTTTTGTTTGCTGGAAGATTTCTGATTACAGTTTCAATTTCCGTGCTTGTGATGGGTCTGTTAAGATTTTCTATTTCTTCCTGGTTCAGTTTTGGAAAGTTGTATTTTTCTAAGAATTTGTCCATTTCTTCCACGTTGTCCAATTTATTGGCATATAATTGCTGATAGTAGTCTCTTATGATTCTTTGTATTTCTGTGTTGTCTGTTGTGATCTCTCCATTTTCATTTCTGATTTTATTGATTTGATTTTTCTCCCTTTGTTTCTTGATGAGTCTGGCTAATGGTTTGTCAATTTTATTTATCTTTTCAAAAAACCAGCTTTTGGCTTTGTTGATTTTTGCTATGGTCTCTTTTGTTTCTTTTGCATTTATTTCTGCCCTAATTTTTAAGATTTCTTTCCTTCTACTAACTCTGGGGTTCTCCATTTCTTCCTTTTCTAGTTGCTTTAGGTGTAGAGTTAGGTTATTTATTTGACTTTTTTCTTGTTTCCTGAGGTATGCCTGTATTGCTATGAACTTTCCTCTTAGCACTGCTTTTATAGTGTCCCACAGGTTTTGGGTTGTTGTGTTTTCATTTTCATTCATTTCTATGCACATTTTGATTTCTTTTTTGATTTCTTCTGTGATTTGTTGGTTATTCAGAAGCGTATTGTTCAGCCTCCAAATGTTGGAATTTTTAATAGTTTTTCTCCTGTAATTGAGATCTAATCTTAATGCATTATGGTCAGAAAAGATGCTTGGAATGATTTCGATTTTTTTGAATTTATCAAGGTTAGATTTATGTCCCAGGATGTGATCTATCCTGGAGAAGGTTCCGTGAGCACTTGAGAAAAAGGTGAAATTCATTGTTTTGGGGTGAAATGTCCTATAGATATCAAGTAGGTCTAACTGGTCTATTGTATCATTTAAAGTTTGCATTTCTTTGTTAATTTTCTGGTTAGTTGATCTGTCCATAGGTGTGAGTGGGGTATTAAAGTCTCCCACTATTATTGTGTTATTGTCAATTTCCCCTTTCATACTTGTTAGCATGCACCCAACATAGGAGCACCGCAATATGTAAGACATCTACTTTTGAGATGACAGCAGTTTTGGCTGGTTCCTTGATTTTGGCCTTACCCTGAAGAGGCCCTGAGTCAGTGGCATCTAGCTAAATTGCATCCAGATTCTTGCTTGCTCTATGCACACAAATTTGTAACATTATTGTTGTTTGAGGCCAGTACATTTGGGGCATTTGTTACCCAGTGACTGATAACTGGGCTTCCCCTATAGTTCAAGCAGTAGGGAGTCCACCTGCCAATGCAGGAGACACGGGTTCGATCCCTTGGTCAGAAAGATCTTCTGGAGGAGGAAATGACAACCCATTCCAGTATTCTTGCTTGGGAAATGCCGTGGACAGAGGAGCCTGGTGGGTGACAGTCCATGGGGTTGCAAAGAGCTGGACACGACTGAGCACGCAGCCACAAGAGATAACTAATACAGACCCCTAACAAGCATGGCAGGGAAGAGACTGACAATGGGAGCCTGTATGATTCTCTCAAGCTTATGTCCTTCAGGATCAGTTTGACAATTTGGGATCCTACAAAATTCTCAAATCCTTATCTTCAGAAGGGAAGAGTGAGGATCCATGTGTCCTCTGTCTTCAGGTGCCATGCACCCAAAGTAGCCTCTTTGCAGTGGTGTAGCCTGGGCTCATCTCAGAAGAAGGTCAAGTGGCAGCATTGTATAGGGATGGAACCACATCTGGGTTTTTCCTTTATATTTCTCATTTTATTGCTGGAAATGTTTTCTTTTTCACCTTAAAAGATTCTGAACCCCCCCTCACCAACTGTGTGTTTCAACCTCCCACTTAAAATTCTCCCCCAGAGATTATCACCCTTTTTCTTTAGTAGTTTTCCTCCCCCAAGTGGTCCACTCCAGGAACAAGGAAATGTCAGGCTGCAGTTCCAGGGGTCTTTCTCCGTTCACAGCTTCCCAGCGGGGACTGGGACTGTCTAAAGCAAAAGTCAAGTGGCAAAAGGCATCATCAAAAACAGTCGACCTTGAGGGCTTCCTTGGTGATCCAGTGGTTAAAAATCTGCCTTCTCATTTAGGGGAACTAGAATCCCATATGCCAGAGGCCAACACGGCTCATGCACCACTGAGCCCCATGGTCTGGAGCCCACTCACCACATGTAGAAAGAAGCCATGCGCTCCAAGGAAGACCTCGTGTGCGCCAAACAGTCGACCTTGAGGGCTTCCTTGGTGATCCAGTGGTTAAAAATCTGCCTTCTCATTTAGGGGAACTAGAATCCCATATGCCAGAGGCCAACACGGCTCATGCACCACTGAGCCCCATGGTCTGGAGCCCACTCACCACATGTAGAAAGAAGCCATGCGCTCCAAGGAAGACCTCGTGTGCGCCAACCAAGACACGACACAGCCAAAAACGAATACATAAATATTCATAAAATAATAATATTGGACAGATAATAATATTTGACAATACTTGGACCTGGGTTGAACTAAGGGCTAACTTTAAAGCTGGCCTGGAAAAAGAACTGGATAGGCAAATAATATACATGAGTAGATTCGCTGTTACTTATAGCCTCAGGGAAATAATTCTGGAATTGATCATGATTAACACAGAACTGGCTTTCACACTGGTCCCCAAAATAGCACCCAGAACATAGCACTCAACATTCAACACCCAGCCCTCAGCTTGGTACATATCAAGGACTGAACTAGTATTTGTTGAAGAAATAAAAGCCTGGAACTTATATGGATTGCCCCTTCCTCAGGGAGTCAGAACATGAAAATCTGAATAACACAAACGTGCTCCTGAAGAATAGTAAAAACCTCTTTGGTTCTAAAATGGCATAAAATGTCATAGATAGTTTAAATAAATGTTCAGAAGTAGTATTCAGGAAAAAATCAGGTGATAAAATATTTACTATCAACATTTATTGTGCTGCTGCTGCTGCTAAGTCACTTCAGTCGTGTCAGAAGAAGGCTTTCTTATCTCTTCTTGCTATTCTTTGGAACTCTGCATTCGGATGCTTATATCTTTTCTTATGTCACTAACTTGTTTATTTCCTTCCTGGCACTGATTACTATTAGAAATTGCTTTGCTTGTTTAGTTGTTCATTTCTGTACCCACCCACCACACCCCGTCACACACACACCATATTGAACGTAAACCCCATAAGGGTAGCAATGTGATCAGTTCTATTTATCACTTTTCTCCAGTCCTAGAATACAGACTTGTCAAATGGCAGACATGCAAACAAATATGTATATATGTTTAAACTTGTAAGTACTTATTGAATGAATGAATGAATAGCTCATTGACTGCAAATTGATTAAAGCATGTTTTCACTTAATGCAAAGAATGTAAAAGCCACGTGCTCCAACTGAAAACTTTTAGAATACACTCCACCATTTCTCAACCCTTTTTTTTAAAAGAACAAAATACTTCATCCTCTGTGGGCCCCCAGTTTTGTGGGACTTCCATCCCCCTAACACGGGAACTATGCCTGGGTGGTAAGGCCCAGTATTCAGTCTGGCTGGCTGGTTTCAAAGGGAAGGGTTGGGGTGGGGAGGATACAGGGTCCACTCAGTCCCTGTGAGTGGGGCCCCCAGCATGTGCTTTCCTACAGACTTCATAGCTCCTGGACATTAAACCCTGTGCCAGTTAATAAATGAGATCTGACAAGACTTTAACCTGAAATGGCATTTCCCTCTAAGGCTCCTCTCAATCTTAACCAGAGCCACAGATAACAGGAGGAAAAACATAAAGAAATATTGTTAAACTGGGGAGACTGCCCTTGTTAACAGCTCAGAGGTGGAAAAAAAAATTATTTTTTGGCATTTATCTCAAATTACCTAAGACTTCAGATTTAAGCTCAATTTGCTGCAAGAATTGTATCCAAATCTGGGATGACTCCACTCCTTTTATTTGGGTTCAATTTTTCTCCTTCTGGTTTTTATTTTTAGCAGTGCTTCAATTATTTTAAGATGATAATAGTCATCAGACTTTTTAGGGAATTTAGGGAGAAAAAGGCCAACAGTTCTCTTTTTCAAAGTCTTCAAGAACCCAAACTTTCACAGTCCCACATTCTGCTCCCAAGACATTAACTCTAATTAAGCTAATCAAACCCATGCACAGTCGTAAGAATAAAAAGTACTAAAGAACAAGACGACTCTATGAGAAACAGATATTATACAATGAAAATAAAATGAATTCTCCAGACTTTTTAAACTACTGTTCCATTAAGTACACTTATTTTTTGAATGAGCTTTGATCTTTTTTAATTTTTTTTCATTTCATAGACCAAGATGTTGTCATTCAAGGAATGAATTACTTCCTTTAGGGTGACCTCATTCATATTCCATAGCAGGAGCCAATCCGATTACAACTGCAATTGAGCATAATCCAATTACAATTTTTATTCCAAACTGTAACATGATCCTCTAAATTTGAGAACCAAATGGGCTCCCAAGTTGGTGAGAAACACAGAGATTCCTATTTGTGTGGAATCAGAAAAGATGGCTTATAGGCTGGTTTGGGAGCTTCCTAGGTGGCGCTAGTACTAAAGAACTCGCCTGCCTATGCAGGAAACATAATGAGATGTGGGTTCGATCCCTGAGTCAGGAAGATCCCCTGGAGTAGGGCAGGACAACCCACTCCAGTATTCTTGCCTGGAGAATCTCATGAACAGAGGAGCCTGGTGGGCTGCAGTCCATAGGGTTGCAAATATTTAGACAAGAATGAAACCACTTAGCAAACACATGCAGGCTGGTTTGGAGGAACTGGGTTCTGAGAGTTAGAAAAGTAGAAAGATGAGCCCCACAGCATGCCTGGAGAATCTCATGAACAGAGGAGCCTGGTGGGCTGCAGTCCATAGGGTTGCAAATATTTAGACAAGAATGAAACCACTTAGCAAACACATGCAGGCTGGTTTGGAGGAACTGGGTTCTGAGAGTTAGAAAAGTAGAAAGATGAGCCCCACAGCATCCTCACACCAACAGTCTCAGCCTAAGGAACCAGATGTCCTCAAGGACTAGACAGATAAATCCTGGCCCTGGACCACCCCCCAAATATCCACTTAATCTGTTTACATTTACTTCCCATCTTTTACAAACCCCATCCCTCTGAGCTGCAGTGTTTTAAGTTTCCACTTTCATGGGAGCTTTGTGTCTTTTCCACCCACCTAATCTTTTTGCTCCCTCATCACTGGTCATGTCTTCTTGGCCTCTCTCAAGGCCAGTTTTAAACTGAAATCCCTCTTCCCACATGGATGCCCTTTTTCCTACTGGGAAAAGATTGACACTCAGCTTGGTCAAGGGTTCCTACAGCTGGTTCTTCTTGAGCTGCTCATTGGTTCTCAAGAAAACAGATCACTTTTTAAACTTGGCTTACCATCTAGGAATGCTGTACAGGTAAACTAAAGTGTTCTGTAAAGTAAAACCTATAAAGGTCCTTATGGAAGAATGACTAATACTACAGTGTATTACTCTGGAAGAACTCCAAGGAGAGTTGGTGATGAGGAATCTAAATGGATAGCACTCCCTGGAATTGTACAGCATACAACTCTGTGTGGTGGCCCTGATGTCAACAAATAAATTGACCTTAGCAAAAATTTTTTGAACTTGATAACAAAAGCAAAGGCAACAAAAGCAAATATAAATGAGTAGGATTAAATCAAACAAAAAAGCCTCTTCATGGCAAAAGAAACCATCAACAAAATGAAAAGGCAACCTACCGAATGGAAGAAAATATTTGCAAATTACACATCTGATAAGGGGTTAATATCCAATTTATGTAAATTATCTAACAATTTAATAGAAAAGAAACCAATCTTATTTGAAAAATGAATAAAGAAACTAAATAAACATTTTGCCAAACAAGGTATACAAATGGCCAAATACATAAAATCTTCAGGTAATCATCAGGTAAATAATGACTAATTATCAAGTAAATGCAAATCAAACCTACAATGAGTTATCACCTCACACTTGTCAGAATAGCTGTCATTAAAACTGAAGAGACAACAATGTTGGTGAAGATGTGGAGAAAGCGGAACCCTTGTGCACTGATGGCAGAAATGTACATTGGTGTAACCACCACTATGGAAAACAGTATAGAGGTTCCTGAAAAGCTAAAAAAAAGAACTACAATATGATGCTGCAACCCCCTTGTAGGTATATGAAGGAAATAAAAATAGGATATCAAAGAAATATCTACACTACCACGTTTATCACAGTATTATTCACAAAAGCAAAGATATGAAAACTACCTAAGTGTCCATCAACAAATGAAAGAATGAATAAAGAAGAATGGTGTGCATATTTTCTCCCCCCACCACTACCTACAGGAGCTCCAGGGACAGGCACAAGCCATCACTACCATCCTGGGCTCCCAGGGGTCCCAGAAGGAGAAGAGAGAGAGAGGGCCTGAGAAAATATCTGAAGCTATTACAGACAAAACCTTCTCTAACCTGAGAAAAGAAACACTCAAATCCAGGAAGCACAAAGAGTCCCCTATAAGATAAACTCAAGGAGGAACCTGCTGAGACACGGATTAATCAAACTGACAAGAATTAAAGACAGAAAAAATATTAAAAATAATAAGGGAAAAGCAACAAATAATATATGAGAGAATCCCTATAAATTTACAAGCTGATTTTTCAGCAGAAATTCTGCAGGCTGAAGAGAGTACTACAATATATTCAAAGTGCAGATGGGGAAAAACCAAAACCAAAATACTCTACCCTTCAAGGCTATTGTTCAGATTTGACAGAGAAATCAACAGATTTTACAAACAAGCAAAAATTAAAGAGACTTCAGCACCATCAAAACCAGCATTACAATAAAGCCTAAAGGTACTTTTCTAGGCAAAAAATAAAATGCCACAACTAGAAACAAGAACATTACAAATTAGAAAGATCACTGGTAAAGGCAAACATAAAACAAAGATAGGAAATCACCCACACATAAACCTGATATCAAAACCAGGGATTGTGAAAAGAGTACAAATTCAGGATATTGAAAATGTATTGGAAATTAACAGACCAGCAACTTAAAATAATCTTGTACATATACAGACTGCTATACTAAAACCTCTTTGGAATCACAAACAAAAAATCTATAATAGATACACAAACAAAAAAGAAAAAGCAAACACAACACTAAAGATAGACATCAAATCACAAGGAAAGAGAACAAAAAATGAAGGGAATGAAAAAGACCCCGGTGGCTCAGATGGTATGGAATCTGTCTGCAGTGCAGGAGCCCTGCGTTCAGTCCCTGGGCTGGGAAGACCCCTGGAGAAGGGAATGGCAACACACTCCAGTATTCTTGCCTGGAGAATCCCATGGACAGAAGAGCCTGGCAGGCTACAGTCCACAGGGCCACAAAGAATCGTACACAACTGAGTGACTAACACTTTCACTTTCAAAAATAAAAGCTAAATCACTTAACAAAATGGTGATAAGAACATACATTATNTGGCAACACACTCCAGTATTCTTGCCTGGAGAATCCCATGGACAGAAGAGCCTGGCAGGCTACAGTCCACAGGGCCACAAAGAATCGTACACAACTGAGTGACTAACACTTTCACTTTCAAAAATAAAAGCTAAATCACTTAACAAAATGGTGATAAGAACATACATTATCAGTAATTACCTTAAATGTAATTGTATTAAATGCTTCAGACAAAAAACATAGACTAGTAGAATGGATATAAAAACAAGACCCAAATATATGCTGTCTACAAGAGATCCACTTCAGATCTAGGGACATACAAACTGAAAGTGAGAGAATGGAAAAAAGATATTCCACGTAAAGAGAAATCAAAAGAAAGATAGAGTAGCAATACTCATATCAGACAAAACAGACTTTAAAATAAATACCGCTGAAAAAGACAAGGAAGGACAAGGATCCATAATGATCGAGAGACTCCAAGAAGATGTAACGTCTATAAATGTATCTGCACCCCCCCCCCCCATAAGACTACCGCAATGTACAAGGCAAATGCTAACAGCCATTCAAGGAGAAACTGCCGGTAACACAGTAATAAGAGGGGACTCTAACAACTCACTTTCATCAATGGACAGATCATCAAAGCAGAAGAACCAATAAGAGGACAAACGGCCTTAAATGACACATCAGACCAGATGGACTTAATTGATGATTATAGAACACTCTATGCAAAAGCAACAGAATACACTTTCCTCTCAAGTGCAGATGGAACACTGTCCAGGATAAATCACATCTTGGGCTACAAATTAAGCCTCGGTAAATTTAAGAAAATTAAAATCATATCAAGCATCTTTTCTGACCACAACACTATGAGATTAGAAATCAATTACAAGGAGAAAAAAAAACATAAAAGAAAAAAGAGACACGTTCACATGGAGGATAAACAATGTTACTAAACAAGACAGGTGACAACAAAAACACCATGATACAAAACCTATGGGATATAGCAAAAGCAATTCTGAGCAGGAGGTTTGTAACAATACAATCTTACCTCAGGAAAAAAGAAAAATTTCAAACAAATCCTAATTTTATACCTATAGCAACTAGAGAAAGAAGAACAAAAAAACCCCAAAGTCAGCAGAAGGAAAGAAGCCATAAACATCAGAATAGAAATAAATGAATTAGAGAAAAAAAAAAAAAGAAAGAATCAATGAAACTAAAAGCTGGGGTTTTAAAAAGACAAACAAGACTGACAAGCCTTTAGCCAGACTCATCAAGAAAAAGAGAGGGCTCAAATAAATAAAACTAGAAATGAAAAAGGAGATGTTACAATGGGTACTACAGAAATTAAAAGAAAAAGTCATTTAGGAGACTGCTGCTGCTAAGTCGCTTCAGTCGTGTCCGACTCTGTGCGACCCCATAGAGGGCAGCCCACTAGGCTCCTCTGTCTCTGGGATTCTCCAGGCAAGAACACTGGAGTGGATTGCCATTTCCTTCTCCAATGCATGAAAATGAAAAGCAAATGTGAAGTCGCTCAGTCGTTCCCGACTCTTAGCAACCCCCTGGACTGCAGCCTACCAGGCTCCTCCGTCCATAGGATTTTCCAAACAACTAATTACATACCAGTAAAATGGACAACCTAGAAGAAATGGACAAATTCTAAGAAAGGTATAAACTCCCAAGACTGAACTAGGCTGTACCAGGAAGAAACAAAAAATATGAACAGATCAATCACAATTAGTGAAATTGAAACTGATTAAAAATCTTCCAGCAGAAAGAGAGTGCAAAAAAAGGAACCCTCTTAAATTGTTGGTGGATATGTAAATTGGTGCAGTCACTACAGAGAATAGTATGGAGGCTTCTTAAAAAACTAAAAATAGAGCTACCATATGACCCTGCAAGAGCTTCCCAGGTGGGGCTAGTGGTAAAGAACCTGGCTGCCAACGCATGAAACTTAAGAGACATAGGTTCGATCCCTGGGTTGGAAAGATCCCCTGGAGGAGGACATGGCAACCCACTCTAGTACTCTTGCCTGGAGAATCCCATGGACAGAGGAGCCTGGTGGGCTACAGTCCATATGGTTCCAAAGAGTCAGGCACAACTGAAGTGACTTAGCAAGCACATGACCCTGCAATCCCACTCCTGGGTTTGNGGCAACCCACTCTAGTACTCTTGCCTGGAGAATCCCATGGACAGAGGAGCCTGGTGGGCTACAGTCCATATGGTTCCAAAGAGTCAGGCACAACTGAAGTGACTTAGCAAGCACATGACCCTGCAATCCCACTCCTGGGTTTGTATCTGGAGAAAAACATGATCCAAAAGGATGCATGAACCCCAATGATCAATGCAGCACTGTTTATGAAGCCAAGGCCTGGAAGCGACCTAATGTCCATAGATGAAGATTGTACATATATACAATGGAATATTACTCAGCCTTTAAAAAGGATGAAATAGTGCCACTTACAGCAACATGGATGGACCTAGAGATTGTCCCATTGAGTGAAGTCAGTCAGTCAGAGAAACAGAAACACTGCATTGCATCCCTTTTACATAGAATCTGAAAAGACATGATACAAATGAACTTATTTACAAAAGAGAAACAGACTCACAGACTTAGAGAATGAATTTATGGTTGCTGGGGGAAGGACAGGAGAAAGGAATAGTTAAAGAGGAAGAAACAGCATTGTACATACTGCTATATTTAAAATGGATAACCAACAAGGATCTACTATATAGCACAAGGAACTCTGCTCAATGTTATGTGGCAACCTGGATGGGAGAGAAGTATGGGGGAGAATGGATACATGTGTATATATATATATATGTGTGTGTGTGTGTGTGTGTGGTTAGCTGAGTTCCTTTGTTTCCCACCTGAAACCGTCACAGTATTGTTAATCAGCTATACTCTAAAACAAAATAAAAAGTTAAAAAAAAATCTAGCAAATAAAAGTCCAGGACCAGATGACTTCACAGGCTAATTCTACCAAACATTTAAAGAGTTAAAACTTATCTTTCAGAAACTCTTCCAAAAAATTTCAAGGGAAGGATCACTCCCAATCTCATTCTATGAGGCCACCAACACCCTGATATCAAAATCAGACAAAGATGCCACCAAAATAAAGAGAATAATTGAAGGCTATCACTGATGAAAATAGATGCAAAAATCCTGAACAAAATACTAGCAAATCAAACCCAACAATACATTAAAAGGATCAAACAACATGATCAGGGGGGATTCATCCCAGGAATGCAAGATTCTTCAATATATGAAAATCAATCAGTGTGATACACAACATTAACAAACTGAAGAATAAAGACTATGTTCATCTGAATAGATGTAGAAAAAGCTTTCAATAAAATTCAACAAATGATAAAAAGTCTCCAGAAAGTGAGCACAAAGTAAACTTACCTCAACCTAATAAAGGCCATATATCACAAACCCAGAGCTAACATCATGCTTAATGATGAAAAGCTGAAGGCATTTCCTCTAAGATCAGGAACAAAACAAGTATGTTCACTGTTGCCACTTTCATTCAACAGTTTTGGAAGCCCTGGCCACAACAATCAGAGAAGAAAAAGAAACAAAGGGAATCCAAATTGGAAAACAAGTAAAACTGTCACTATATGCAGGTGATATGATACTATACATAAAAAATCCTAAAGATGCTGCCAGAAAACTACTAGAGTTCATAAAGTCGCAGGATACAAAATACATACACAGAAATCTGCTGCATTCCTATATAGTAACAACAAAAGATCAAAAAGAGAAATTAGGGAAGCAATCCAATTTATCACTGCATCAAAAAGAATAAAATATCTAATAATAAATCTACCTAAGGAGACAAAAGACTTGTAGTATGGAAATCATAAGATGCAGATGAAATAAACTGAGGATGATATAAATAGATGGAAAGATATACCATGTGCTTGAGAAATATCAATATTGTCAAAATGACTACACTGCCAAAGGCAACCTAGAAATTCAATGCAATCTCTATCAAATTATCAATGGCATAATGGGATTCTTCACAGAACTAGCAGAAAATTTTAAATTTTTATAGAAACACAAAAGGTCTTGAATAGCCAAAGCAATCTTCAGAAAGAAAAATGGAGCTGGAGGAATCAGGCTCCCTGACTTCAGACTATACTACAAGGCTAGAGGAATCAAAACAGTATGATACTGGCAGCAAAAAACAAAACAAAACAAAACAACAACAACGAAATACAGATGAACAGAACAGCACAGAAAACCCAAAAATATGCCCATGCACCTATAATCACTTACTCTATGTCAAAGACGCAAAAGTATACAATGGAGAAAAGACAATCTCTTCAATAACTAGTAAGTAGTAAAGTCACTCAGTCGTGTCCAACTCTTTGCGACCCCATGGACTGTAGCCTACCGGCTCCTCCCTCCATGGGATTCTCCAGGCAAGAGTACATCGTATTTTTGACACTCATTATCCATTATCATCCCCACCTATATATGCAAGAGAGAAGGGCAAGAAACCAGGGGGAGTCAGTAAGGTCAAGCCTGGGGGATACTGCCCACTAAAACCGTCAGGTTAGCTCCTCTTGCTTCTTCTGGCTTTGGGGATTCATGCTGAAGTGATGACTGAAGCCAGGGGGTGAGTAGCCTCACAAAGGAAGTCAATAGAGATGAAAGAGATTGTGGTGGTTAGATATTCATAAATTCTCTCTTTGGGGTACACAGGGGAACGTAAAAGTTCGTATGAGAATGAAAGTCACCCAAGAAGAAGGAAAAGCATTGTTAAAACTGTGCCATGGATATCAAAGGACTCAAGAGAGAGTTGGTGTTATTACAAAGGGCTATTAAGTGTGTAAATAAGAGACATGCAAGTCAAACTGGCTTAACTCAAATTTGCTCTAATAACTGAAATGTCTAGGGATGTCTTAAGTCCACTTTATCCAGCACGTCTTGCCAGCACAACATCTGGCTACCATTCAATCCTTTGGTTGTACCCACATCCCCAAGATATATACATATGCTGTGCTGAGTCACTCAGTCGTGTTTGACTCTTTGTGATCCCACAGACTGTAGCCCACGAGGCTCCTTTCTCCATGGGGATTCTCCAAGCAAGAATACTGGAGTAGGTTGCCAAACACTCCTCCAGGGGATCTTCCAACCCAAGGATCAAACCCAGGTCTCCCGCAATGTAGGTAGATTCTTCAGCATCTGAGCCACCAGAGAAGCCCATATATATATACATACATACACACACACATATATATACATACATACATGTATATAATATGTATGTATGTATATGGCGCCTATATACAAGCTCATATACATACATACATATATACATATATAGACTTCCCTGGTGGTACAAGTGGTAGAGAATCTCTCTGCCAATGCAAGGGGCACAGGTTCAATCCCTTGGTCGCGAATCCTCTGGAGAAGGAAATGGCAATCCTCTCCAGTATTCTTGCCTGGAAAATTCCATGGACAGGGGAGCCTGGAGGTCTACAGTCCATAAGGTTGCAAAGAGTTGGCCACTTAGCGACTAAGCACTGAGTATATACATTTTATGTCATGAACTCTTTTTCTGAATATTACAGTTCCACGATTATTACTAAGACACTTGGAACAGAAAAATTAGAGACCAATTTTACTAAAGATTGTAATTTCTCACCTTTCGGAAGCAGTAGGTTTGTGGTGATGTCTGTGGGAAACATCTTACTGAATGGAGCTCATTCTTGAACTTACTAATGCCTAATTGCCACTTTTCTTAAGCTGCTTTCAGTTGGACTCCTATTAATAGAGAGTCCTTTTTTTTTTGGCCATACAGCAGGTCTTGAGGTATCTTAATTTCCTGACCAGTGATTGAACCCCAGCCCACAGCAGTGAAAACCCATGGTTCTACCTTTGGATCGCCAAGGAATTCCCAATAGAGAGAGTTTTGATGCCTTGGGGAAGTGTCATAATCTGCTACCAGATAGATGCTCCTCAAGGATGAAGTTGTGCTTCACTCATCACTTTAATTCCTGTACTTCTCAGCTCAGTGGCACATATGGGTGTCCACTCAGGACTGTGTTTGGGAATTTAAGCAGACATTAAGAAGAATATTGGTTTCTGTGTAAACACAATGCACAGTGGAAGCTGCAGTTTATGCTAAAATATTATCCTCAGAAGATAAGAGACAGCATGTATTCCAAAAAGGATTATCTGGAAAAATCTAAACACACAAGGAAAAAGAGAATTAAAAATTTAAAGCAATCATTTGTCATGTACAAAGCCATTCCATAGAATCTGTTCAACCTTTCTGAACCTCAGTTTCTTCATCTGTAACATGGGGTAATATTAACAACTTTCTTTTTTGCCTTGAGACCCAGTGAGATAACATATGCCAAAATAGAACAGAGATTTCTACAATTTCTACAGTAAACAGTAGACATTGGCATTACACATTCATAGATGAACACACTCTGTATAAATGAATGGGTTCTGCTGGACTCTCTGGTGACAAAGGACCGGTGATTCCATTTGAGACTTAAAGGACTTTTCTACTGGTATAAGCAAAATGAGCGAGTTTATCACCACAAGCAGGCTCATTGAAGTTACATTAACCCCAAGAGGAGACTGGCTAAAACCAAGGTAAAATATGGACTTTGAACCTGATTCCTAGAAATCACAAAAGACCACCAGGGAGACTGACAACAAACAACCAAACTGGGTATGACTTGGAAGCCAAGAATATAAAAGAGAACACACTGGCTAGTGCTGACTGTAACCACGGAGGACAAATGAGGACCCACCAGACAAGAGGACAGGAGATGGCCAACCTTTCCAGGTGTGGAGACTCATATATATATATATATATATATATATATATATATGTATTTTTTTTTTGAGTTGCAAGTTTTTTTTCCCAATGGAGAATAGAATATCTTTTTTTTTTTTTTTTTTAAACTGGTCATTCTCCTGACTTACTTTCTCATGGTCCCTGTCCCATAACATCCATGGAGATCTTTTTTTTAAAAAAGGAAAACAAAATTTCTACATCGGTTAAAGTTTCTAAAGGTTTCCTAGCACAATCAGAATAATATCTCAGCCGTTTACTGTGGTCTCTTCCCTGGTGTCTCAGAGGTTAGAGCGTCTGCCTATGATGCGGGAGACCTGGGTTCGATCCCTGGGTCAGGAAGATCCCCTGGAGAAGGAAATGGCAACCCATTCCAGTCTCTTGCCTGGAGAATCCCATGGATGGAGGAGCCTGGTGGGCTACAGTCCATGGGGTCACAAAGAGTCGGATACGACTGAGTGACTTCACTTCACTTCACTTCACTTACTGTGGGCTAGAAAGTTCTCGATGACCTAGGAAACCTCCAGTGAGCCAGCCTCTGCCACATTGGAGGTGTGTCTCTCCCTAACCAGGCCTCTTCCAACACAGCAGGCTCACTTTCACCTCCAGACCCTGGTGCTTGCCGCTCCCTCTGCCTGGGATGCTCATAATCATGTCTCTGCATTGCTCATTTCTTTCTGTCATCTCTCTCTTAGATCAGTGCCACCTTCCAGAAGGTCTTCTCTGACCACCTGATGTAACGTTGCTCATCCTCTCTCATCACTCTCTCCTATTTCTAGTTACCACTGCCTGAAATCATGGCTTTAATTTGTTATATGGACATTTACACATATAAATAAAGTGTTACTCACTCCGTCGTGTCCGACTCTTTGTGACCCCATGGACTGTAGCCTGCCAGGATTCTCTGCCCATGGAATTCTCTAGGCAAGAATACTGCAGTGGGTTGCCATTCCCTTCTCCAGGGTATCTTCCTAATACAGGGCTCGAACCCAGGTTTCCTGCATTGCAGGCAGATTCTTTACTGTCTGAGTCGCCAGGGAAGCCCATACCTGTATGTATGTGTATATATATGTATATACATATATATATACACATAAGGTATGTATACATACAAATACCTAAGCACTACCAACATAAATGTAGATTATGTGGATTTTTGCCCAGACAAAATATTAAGTTTTGTGAATGTTGGGTCAATATTTTTGCCTTGTTCACCCCTGTGTCCCCAGTGCCTGGCCCATTGTAGTTCTCAATAGATTCTTATTAAATGAGAAAGCAAATCTCTCCCGGCAGCCTCTGCTCCTATCTGATTTCTGCATTTGCTGATCTTGCATGCCCCCTTCCTCTAATAGAGTACTGACAATTTTCAGGACTGAAATGACCCTGAAAAGTCCAGTCTCCTGCCTGCAGACAAGACTATGCCTGAGCCATTTATGATCTATAGTGTCTCCCATCCAAAAATGTGTTCATAGATATCCTGAGTGGTACATGAATCAACATGAAAAGCTATGACAAATCTAGAGAGCATATTAAAAAGCAGAGACATTACTTTGCTGACAAACGTCCATATAGTCAAAGTTATGGTTTTTCCAATAGTCATGTATAAATGTGAAAGCTGGACTACAAAGAAGACTGAGTGCTGAAGAACTGATGCTTTTGAACTCTGGTGCTGGAGAAGACTCTTGAGAATCCCCTGGACTGCAAGGAGATCCAACCAGTCAATCCTAAAGGAAATCAGTCCAGAATATTCACTGGAAAGACTGTTGCTGAAGCTGAAGCTCCAATACTTTGGCTACCTGATGCAAAGAATTGGCTCATTGGAAAAGACCCTGATGCTGGGAGAGACAGAGGGCAGGAGAAGAAGCGGGTGACAGAGGATGAGATGGTTGGATGGCATCACCGACTCAATGCACATGAGTTTGAGCAAACTCCAGGAGACAGTGAAAGATGGGGAAGCCTATCATGCTGCAGTCCATGGGGTCGCAAAGAGTCAGGTATGCCTTAGCGACTGAACAACAACAGTATGACCCAGCAGGGAGGAAGTTTCGTTCCTGAAGGTAGTATTTCTCTGCTTTGCAAAGTAGAAAGCAGAAGAAAGTCCTGATATATGGCAAAGCAGCTTTCAAGTCCAGATGACTAGCGTCTGTCTGAAGTGTCATGTTGAAGAATTTTAGACTTTTATGTGCTCTGTACTCTCTATTAAAAAAAAAATCAATCGGGATTAGTTAGCAGGGTCTGCATGGGCAGAGGATAGACGGATGATGATTTTATGTATTTGTGGTTCCTAAAAGCATGGCTTTTCCTCTAGATTGACAACCACATCATCCTGCCTGTTTTTGGTCATGTCACCAAAAGATTGTGGGTGAAAGAACTGGGCCACCACTTTTCCTAAACCTCATCTGAAGTGCTTTAACTTGCTGTTACGTCCCCTAATAATCTATAAAAGCAATAGATTCCACTACTTCCCAAACATTCAAACCAAATCTATAAGTAAATAATATCTAACAGGCAAGAGAAAAAAAAGACCAAGACAAGAGACAAGTGACTCCCCAGATGTGAACATGATATTCTAAGTTGAAAGACTAGGTCCTAGGTCTCTGAGGATGTTTAAAGAGTCAAGACTGCATCTCTAGGTCTCTTTGTCTCTTCGTGGACTCATATTTCTAACCTGCTCCTATAGCAGGGCTTCCCCGGTGGCTCAGACGGTGAAGAATCCTCCTGCAGTGTGGAGGCCTGGGTTGGAGCCCTAGATTGGAAGGTCCCCTGGAGAAGGGCATGGCAACCCACTCCAGTATTCTTGCCTGGATAATCCCCATGCACAGAGGAGCCTGGCGGGCTACTGTACATGGGGTCGCAAAAAGTCAGGCATGACTGAGTGACTAAGAACAGCACAGTGCTGGTCGTTGCTTGGGCAACTCAAGCTCAACACATCCAAAACAAAATTAAACCTGATGATCTACTTCCACAGCGTGCAAAGGCTGCTTCTCGATTTCCTGAGTCACTCAATACATATATTTTTAGGGCCTCTTTATATACTATGTACCATTCCAGGCACTGGGCCACAGAAGTGAACGATACAGATGAGTTCTCGGATCTCATGGGCAAGACTACCAGATTATACAGCTGTTAAGAGGCACTGATCATGTTGTGGTCTTTGTAAACAGGACTGTTGAGTGGTGAAACGTGGTGACCCTTCTCCTGGAACTGAACTTCTAGAAAGGAACATAGGGAAGAAATAGGGTCTACAGTAAATAGAAAAAAAAAAAAAAAACCTTTTCAGATACTGGGGAGAAGCCTTATGTAGAAAATAAAGTATAAAGTGATGGAGTACAGAGTGGGTAGCTTTGGGCCACATTACATGGGAACACCAGGGAAGGGAAGACACGGTTGAGGAGATGATGTAACTGGAGATCCAAGTTGTGACAAGAAGTAAGCTGTGTAAAGACTGGGGCAGAGTATTTTATGCAGAGACGTCAACAAGTACAACATTCAGAAGGTGGCAGCAGGCCTGGGTATTGAGACACACAATGGGGAGCCCTGTGCTTGCAGAGAAAGAGTAAGACGACAGTGGCAGGAGGTGAGATCTGAAAGCAGGACCACATCAGGGTGGAACTTGCAGGATACAGCAAGGAATTTGGCTTTCATTCTAGACCTATGGAATGCCACCAGAGATCTTGAACTGGCATGCCTCATTCATCCAGGTCACCGTTTTAGCTGGCATCACCCATTCACCCAGTTGCCCAACCCATCTGGGTTTCTCCCCATCTGGGTGGTCACCAAGCCTTGTTTATTCTCTTCCTTAACTGTCTCTCAAATTGTCCCTTTTTCATTTCATTCCCCATGCTCTAGCCCTTTCTCATCTAAACTTTCCCAGAAGGCCTTCTAGGGGATTTTCCCGGCAGTCTCTCCCAGAACTTTCCGACCTTGATGCTGTCAACCAAAGTAAAGTCCCCTGCCTAGAAACCTTAGCTTAGTCTCTTCTGCCCATTGGTTAGGGGTCNTTCATTTCATTCCCCATGCTCTAGCCCTTTCTCATCTAAACTTTCCCAGAAGGCCTTCTAGGGGATTTTCCTGGCAGTCTCTCCCAGAACTTTCCGACCTTGATGCTGTCAACCAAAGTAAAGTCCCCTGCCTAGAAACCTTAGCTTAGTCTCTTCTGCCCATTGGTTAGGGGTCAAATCCAAGCATCACTCCCAGCTTCTTAATACTGTCCCTTTTCAAACATGTATCTTACTTCTGGGCTCACTGAACTCCTTGCTTTACAGGGAACATTCTTTATGTGTCCATATTTATGTATGCTCTTCCACCTCCCTGGAATGCCATTCTCTATTTGGCCATGGGCAACCCATCCTTTAAGATTCATCTCAAATGCCACTTCTTCTGAGAAGGCTTTCTTGATTTCATCCCATGTCAGATCCTGAGTACACATCTCCAATAGTTCTTGCCAAGTTGGGTTCAGAGTTCTCTGGACACAGGGCCAATCCCTTTAATCTTGGAAGCTCCTGGGGGCAGAGATCATAGCTTATGTCTCTAAGAATGTCAGGGCCAACTAGATGTTCAAGAAATAATGAACTTAAGAGAGGCAGCCCTTAACCCACAGAGACCCCTACAGAGAAGAAGGAGGACATGTGCCATTTTCTACAGTGTCTTGAAAGATCATTCTTGGGTGTAGCAGCCAGCAACCACAACTTTTCAAATGCTGGTATCCAAGCTGGAATTTGGAATCCAGGCAAGGAAGAAATGCTGTCCTTCTTTCCCAGCATCTCCGGAACCCATCAAGTTAAATCAGCCTGCAACAACCACACAAAGGACTAGATAATTTGTAACCACTCACCATAGCACTTATTAAGTCAAGCTAATGACCAGGTTACTTTAACAACACACATCCATGTGAACAGATAGAAGTATCATAAAGACATGCATGTCTGACTGCTACCATGTTCAGAAAAAGATGGCAAATCCAGGACCAAAAAGATAGCAAATCTAGGACCACAAATCTAGACCAGGAAGCGCCCCAAATAGATATTCAAGAAGATTCTAAACAAAGCAGGCACGGGGCTAAGAATATTAATCTACACTCTCAAATTTCTGCCTTTTTCCTTTTTCATAGCCCACAAAACACCATCAAGAATAAATGAATACTTACTATCAAATAAAGATCATTTAGATTATAATAATCATCAATATTTACTCAGTACGAGCCTGGGAAGAATGATAAAAATGAAAATGTGACACCAAGACTCAATATGCTTAAATATAATGGGATAGGGAGAGAGATGATATAGAGCCTTATTGTCTGAAAGGAAGGTCTTGGAGAGGAGATAGCCAAAGGTCCCCCTTTTAAATGGGGAAACTGAGGCCCAGACTGAGGAAGAGACTGACTTATGGGCATTCGGCTTTTTACAGCAAGAAGAGAACATATACACCCAGGTTTCACTAATAAAAGGTGAACTGGGCAAAGGACCAGTAAGTAGATTTGGGAAAGCAGCACAAAAACAAGGCCCAGAAGATGGAGAAATTTATTCCACTTGGACTCCAGGAAAGGGCTTTCCTGGTGGCTCAGATAGTAAATAATCCGTCTGCAGTGAAGGAGACCCAGGTTCAAGCCCTGGGTCGGCAAGATCCCCTGGAGAAGGGAATGGCAACCCACTCCAGTATTCTTGCCTGGAGAATCCCATGAACAGAGGAGCCTGGTGGGCTATAGTCCATGAGGTTGCAGCATTGGACACAACTGAGCGACTAAGCATGCAAATCACAGAATCCAGAAAAAGCTTCAGGGAAAGAAATCATGCCAACAAGGCCTTGGGGTGGAGAAGATTCTGACAAATTTGGAGGAAAGCCACTCTAGGGCAGGAAGACAGGTAGATTAGAGAACAGGAGAAGCAGAGGAAAAAAAATGGTCCTGAGACTCCCAGGAACTTGCTCCAGGTGTGATCCAGCCAAATGAGTGAATGTAGAGAGACACACTGCAGTTTCCCATTTGCCAATACGAACCTTCACCTTGACCATCATTATCTCCCACTTGGACTTTGTAATTATCTTTACATTTGGTCCTTATAGTACATTCTTCACCTTCCGGACCATGTGACCTTTTAAAAGTATAAACTAGACCCCACCATTCTTCTGATTACAGTTTCCCTATCATTTCCTACTGTACTTAGACTAAAACCCCAATTCTCATCTCATTGTAATTTCTCTGAGCTTGAACTTTACAAATTTCTCCTTGCTTATTACATTCCAGCCCCTCTAAAGCTCCTTTCTGCTCCTCAGATAGGCAAAGGTCCTTCTAAATCAGGATCTTTGCACTCACTGTTTCCTCTGCATTGAAATCTTACCTGCAAATCATCCCATGGCTGGTTTCCTCTGGATTCAAAATGTCATCTGTTCAAATAAAGCCGCTTCATCACTTTGTATCATCAACTTCTTTCCCACATCCCAGCTACTCTTGTACCACATCCATCTGTTCTGTTTCCATCTTGGAACTTACTGCTGCTGCTGCTGCTGCTAAGTCGCTTCAGTCGTGTCCGACTCTGTGTGACCCCATAGACGGCAGCCCACCAGGCTCTGCCATCCCTGGGATTTTCCAGGCAAGAACACTGGAGTGGGTTGCCATTTCCTTCTCAAATGCATGAAAGTGAAAAGTGAAAGTGAAGTCACTGAGTTGTGTCCAACTCCCAGCGACCCCATGGACTGCAGCACATCAGGCTCCTCCATCCATGGGATTTTCCAGGCAAGAGTATTGGAGTGGGGTGCCATTGCCTTCTCCTTGGAACTTACTAAGCTATAGTTNGTTGCCATTTCCTTCTCAAATGCATGAAAGTGAAAAGTGAAAGTGAAGTCACTGAGTTGTGTCCAACTCCCAGCGACCCCATGGACTGCAGCACATCAGGCTCCTCCATCCATGGGATTTTCCAGGCAAGAGTATTGGAGTGGGGTGCCATTGCCTTCTCCTTGGAACTTACTAAGCTATAGTTTAACTCTATTAACTACTTCAATGGGATGAATATTCAATAAACCTCTAGGAACATTGAGAATCCACAATAAATTAAAATCAGATCCCTACCTCACACTGTACACCAAAGTTAACTCTAGGTAAATCAGTCATTTAAATGTTAAAGGCAAAAATTTTAAGAGTTTTAAATAAAATGTAGAGAAAAAAATTTTTTTTCACGAATGCTGGATGGATACAATTTTCTTACACAAGATCAAAATAATGATAGTAGCAGTAATTATAATAATAATCACAATCACAGAGCATTAATAACCATGACTATGTTAAAATTAATTTCTGTTCACCAGAAACTACAAAGAGTCGGGGAATACCACAAACTGGGAGAATACACTTTTCAGAAAAGCAGTAATCAATCAATAAAACTTGAGTACTTAGAATATTTAAAGAACTTTTGAAAATTAAGGAGAATAAGAAAAACAATTCAATAGAAAAATAAGCAAAAGATATGAATAGGAACTTCACAGAGGAGGAAACATAAATGGCTAACAAAGAATGGACCACATGCTCAATCTTGGTAGTAAACAGAGGGGGGAAAAATCTATAGTGAAGACCTTTTTTGTACCCACTAGATTGGCTAAATATTAACAATAGTAATAAAATCAAGTTTCAATGAGGATGTGAGGTGGTAGAAACTCAGCAATTTGAAAGTATAAGTAAATTACTAGAAATAATCAGAAAATCAATCTGATAGCATCTAATTAGAAAGGTACAAATATTATTAATAAGACCTAAAATTTCAATTCTGCCTAGCATATATATTTTTATATAGCAGCATATATATAAATTTTCTCTACCTACCATATATATTCCAGAGGCATGTCTGTGAATAGTTGTAATAATTTTGTTTATAATTGCTCAAACAGGAAAAGCCTACATACACAGAGGAATGTGTATTTCTGCCCATACACAGAAGAATGAATACATAAATGATGGAATATGCATATAATGAAATATTACCCAGCAGCAAAAATGAATAAGCTGCAGCTATTTGCATCAATGAGGGAGGGAAGTGGGCAGGGTGGAGATGAAAAAAGATTGGCCATGAGCTGATGACGGCTGCAGCTGGGTGATGGGTCCTTGCAGGGTTATTATCAATTCTCTCCACTTCTGTACATGTTGAAATTTCCCACCACTTATTATGACCTGCTTATGTTTTTATGCTTCCCTAGTAGTTCAAATGGTAAAGAATCTTCCTGCATGTGGGATACCCAGGTTCGATCCTGGGTCAGGAAGATCCCCTGGAGAAGGGAATGTCTACCCACTCTAGTATTCTTTTTTTTTAATATAAATTTATTTATTTTAATTGGAGGCTGATTACTTTACAATATTGTATTGGTTTTGCCATACTGCAACTTTACTATATTCATTGATTAGCTCTAGTAATTTTCTGGTGGAGTCTTTAGGGTTTTCTATCATCCTCTACATAGAAAACCCATCTATCCTTTTAGAATTTTACATTTGATAAGGTGAACAGCTGTTATACAGAAGAGTGACACTGATTTATATTGTTCTGGGAGCAGAACTGGGAATGATCAATACAAATTCTTTCAACTAACAGTCATTTGATCCATGAAGCCCCTCTCATCTCCACCTTTCTCACCATTCAAGTCTACACTGAAAATTTCCTTTTTAATATTACCGTACCCTGAGCATACTTTTTGACAGGATGTGTAACACTAACATCTATTGATTTTTCAGTTCATCTCTCAATACTACAGGGGAAGAGATTGGAGGTCAGGTCCCCTGTAGTGTTTTCCTATTGCCAAGGCTGGAAATAAATGATAAACCAAGACAATGGAGCACAGAGAGGTTAAGAATTTGCCCACAGTTGTTCAACTATGAAGGAGCAGCATCAGGATTAAAACTCAGAATCATGCACCATCCAATATCCAAGCAGAGAAAGCTCAGCCATTTGTCAAGATCAGTTCAGTTCAGTTCAGTTCTGTCGCTCAGTCGTGTCTGACTCTTTGCGACCCCATGAATCGCAGCACNTTGGGAGTTCGTGTAAAAAAATAAATAAATACAAAAAAATTATAAATCAAAAATAAATAAATAAATAAATAAATAATTTAAAAAATTTTTAAAAAATTAAAAAAAATTTTAAAAAATTTAAAAAAATTTATTTGACAGAGAAAAAAATAAAAAGTAGATGTGAGGAAGATCCCATGGTGGCAGACACTGGGTCCTCACTGGGTGTTGGTTCACCTTGGGACTTGTGTGTCTCCAGATAGCTACTCATGACGTGGTACCTTGCTTCCTTCAGAGAAAGAGAGAGAAGGGGAGAGAAGTGATAACCAGAATGCCTTTGTAACCTAATCTTGGACCTGACATCCCATCATTTTGCTCTGTTGGTATTCTTCTCTTTAGAAGCACTAGTCTCAGCCCTCCTTCCAGGCGAGGGGATTCCACAATCTCAGCGGAGAGTGATCACTAGGAGCTAGTTAAGATCTGAGTGATAACACAGCCTGTGACTCAAGACACTGTCAAGTCAGAGGTACCTCTTTTCAGGGCAAATGCAGTCGAGCCTTCAGCTATTTGCACAGTCTCAAATAACTGGGTTTGGGAAGGAGAGGGAGATAAAAGGAAGAGTTTCCTCCAGAGTTCCTAAGGATAAAGTGTAAAAATGCATAGGCTAAACTCCTGGTGACTAGGGAACGTGGCAGTAGAGGAGATGGTCTTTGGCTAGAGGACAGGAGCAACAGACAACTAGATGCTAAATGGTAAAAACAAAACCAAACAATAATTTGGGAAAATTGTAATAATCTGGAGAGAAAGATGTAGAGTGAGGTCTTCAATGAGAAGTATCAAAAATGTTGAAGGAGAATAAATTTATTTAAATTATTGGACTATAGTTGATTTA